>JAVJHY010835496.1:0-16767 GCA_035593235.1 Phascolosoma agassizii | reverse complement strand
CCCCCCGACTCGCTGCGCGCGGAGAGCACGAGGACCTCGGGTGCGCCGCTCGCCGCCTCGCGCGCCGGCAACTCCGGCGCCTGTTCGAGCACGACGTGTGCGTTCGTGCCGCCCATCCCGAACGAACTCACGCCCGCGCGCCGCGGCCCCGAAGCCGCCGGCCAATCCGCGCGCTCGGCGCTGACGAAGAACGGGCTCGAGTCGAGGTCGAGCGCCGGGTTCGGCGTCTCGAAGTGCAAGCTCGCCGGCAGCACGCCATGCTCGACCGCGCATGCGGCCTTGATCAGCCCGGACACGCCGGCTGCGGCGTCGAGATGTCCGACGTTCGTCTTCAGCGAACCGAGCGCACAAAACCCGGTGCCCGTGGCGCCGCCGCCGCGGAAGGCCTGCGTGAGCGCGGCGACCTCGATCGGGTCGCCGAGGTTCGTGCCCGTGCCATGGCATTCGACGTAGCCGACCGAGCTCGGCTCGACGCCCGCGACTTCCAGCGCCTCGGCCACGACCTCGGCCTGACCGTCGACGCCCGGCGCATTGAAGCTGACCTTGCGCACGCCGTCGTTGTTCAGCGCCGAACCCTTGATCACCGCGTGGATCGTGTCGCCGTCTTCGATCGCGTCGGCGAGGCGCTTCAGCACGACGGCCGCAACGCCGTTGCCCCCCACCTGGCCGTTCGCGTTCGCGTCGAACGCACGCAGGTGTCCGTCCGGTGAGAAGATGCCGCCGTCGATGAACGTGTAGCCGCGCTTCGTGAACGAGCTGATCGACGCGCCGCCGGCGAGTGCCATGTCCGACTCGCCGTTCGCGAGGCTTTGGCAGGCGAGGTGCACGGCGACGAGCGACGTCGAGCACGCGGTCTGCACCGACACGCTCGGCCCAACGAGGTCGAGCTTGTACGACACGCGCGTCGCGACGAAGTCCTTTTCGCTCGCGATCGTCGTCGCGACCGGCCCCATGCGTTCGATCACGCCCGGGTTCCGGAGGAGCTGGTTGACGAAGTAGTGGTTCTTGCCCGCACCGGCAAAGACGCCGATCGCTCCGTCGAAGCGCGACACGTCGTAACCCGCGTCCTCGAACGCTTCCCACGCGCACTCGAGGAACACGCGCTGCTGCGGGTCCATCAGCTCGGCCTCGCGCGGCGTCACGTCGAAGAACGGGGCGTCGAAGAGGTCCGGTCCGTCGAGGAACGCGCACGCCTTGACGTAGTTCGGGTCGGCGAGCTCAGCGTCCGTGGCTCCGGCGGCGCGCAACGCTTCGTCGGAGAGCGCCTCGATCGACTCGACGCCGCTGCTCACGTTGGACCAAAGGCGCGCGACACTGTCCGCGCCCGGGAAGCGTCCCGCCATGCCGACGATCGCGACGGCGTTCGCGTCGTACTCGGTCACGAGGATCGCCTCCGGCGCTTGCGACGGCCGCCCGCGCGCTCCTGCATCGCCTCGCGTCGGCGCGCGCCGCGGTCGCGGCTCTGCTCGACGCCCGCATCGACGGCGGAGCCGTTCGTTTCGGACGAGCGCGTCGCGAGGTGCGTGGCGAGCGACGAGATGGTCGGGTGGCGGAACAGCTCGACGATCGAGAGCGGCGGCGAAGGCCTCGGCTCGATCGAATCCTGCAGCCGCGCGTGCACCTGAGCGAGCAGGAGCGAGTGCCCGCCGAGGTCGAAGAAGTTGCGCGACGCGCTGACCGCTTCGACATCGAGCAGCTCGCGCCACACGCTCGCGATCTGTTCCTCGAGCGCGCCCTCGGGATCGACGAACTCGTCGGCGCTGCTTGCGAGGTCCGGCTCCGGGAGCGCGCGCCGGTCGACCTTGCCGTTCGGCGTCAGTGGCAGTTCGTCGAGCAACACGAACGCAGTCGGGACCATGTACTCAGGCAATGACGCGCGCAGAAACCCCCGCAGCTCGTCGGACGCGAGCTCCGCGCCCTCCGCCGCGACCGCATAACCGATCAGCGTCGCCTCGCCGTCCGCGTCGTGGCGGATGACGACCGCGCAATCGGCGACGCGTTCGTGCTTCGACGCCTGCGCCTCGACCTCGCCAAGCTCGATGCGGAAGCCGCGCACCTTGACCTGCCCGTCCATGCGACCCAGGAACTCGAGCTCGCCGTCCGCGCGCCAACGCACGAGGTCACCCGTGCGATACATCTTGCCGCCGATGCCGCGCACCCCGTGCAACGGGTTGTCGACGAACTTCTCGGCGGTCAAGTCGTCGCGACCGAAGTAGCCGCGCGCGAGGCTCGTCCCGCCGATCGTCAGCTCGCCCGGTACGCCGACCGGCACGGCTTGGCCGCCGCGATCGAGCACGTACACCTGCACGTTGTCGATCGGCTTGCCGATCGGCGGCGGCGCGGCGGACGACGCGTCCTCGCCGGCGAGCAACGGTTCGATGTCGGTCGCCGTCGCGACGACCGTGTTCTCGGTCGGACCGTAGTGGTTCACGAGGCGGAACGGCAGCTGTTGCCCGGGCGCTTGCCGCAGCTTGTCGCCACCCGTCAACACGACCTCGAGCGGGAAGTCGAACGGGATGTCCTCGCGCAGCACGGCCTCGGCGAGCGGCGTCGGGAGGAAGCTCTGCGTGATGCGCTGCTCGGCGAGCCACGCGATCAAGCGCGTCGGCGCGAGGCGCACGTCCTCGGGTACGAGATGCAGGCTCGATCCCGCGAACAGGTACGGCCACACCTCCCAAACCGACGCGTCGAACGCGAGGCCGGCGAGGTGCGTCGCGCGATCCTCGGGCTGCACGTCGTACGCGCGTTGGTGCCAGGTCGACAGATTGACGAGGCCGGTGTGTTCGAGCGCGACGCCCTTCGGCGTGCCCGTCGAACCGGACGTGTAGATCACGTACGCGAGGTTCGAAGGCTGCGAAACGCGATCCGGACGCGCGGCGCTTCCCGCGTCGATCGAGGCCCAGTCGGTGTCGAGCTCGATGCGCGGTCTATCACGGGTCTCGGGCAGCGCGCTCGCCTCGGTCGAGAGCGTGAGGATCGCCGCGACGTCCGCGTCCTCGAACGTGAACGCCAAACGCTCGCGCGGATAGGCGAGGTCGATCGGGAGGTAGGCGCCGCCCGCCTTCAACGTACCGAGGATGCCGACCAGCATTTCGGGCGCGCGGCCGGTCGCGATCGCGACGGGTCGATCCGGCTCGACGCCGAGCACGCGCAGGTGATGGGCGAGCTTGTTCGCGCGCTCGTCGAGCTCGCGGTAGGTGAGCTCGACGCCGCCGCCGGAAACGGCGAGCAAGTCCGGCGTGCGGTCGACCTGTTCCTCGAAGAGCGCATCGACACACGCGTCGTCGCGGATGTCGGCCTCGGTCGTGTTCCAGTCGACGAGGATGCGCTGCTCCTCATCGGCGGTGAGGATCGGGTGCGAGGCGAGCGGCGCGTCGGGCGCGGCGGCTGCCTCGGTGAGCAGGCGCTCGAAGTGACCGAGCAGGTGCTCGATCGTCGCCACGTCGAAGAGGTCCGCCGCGTACTCGACCGACGCGGACAGCGCCTCGCCGTGATCCCACACGATCAGCGACGCGTCGAACTTCGAAGTGTTCGTGTGGACCGCCAGCGGGTCGTCGATCGGCGCGAGCGTTGTCTCCGGCCCAAGCTCCGACTTGCCCGCCTGCGACTCGAGCTCGGTCTGGTACAGGAACGCGACCTGCACGAGCGGGCTGCGCGAGAGGTCGCGCTCGACGCCGAGCTCCTCGACCAGGCGCTCGAACGGGAACTCCTGGTGCGTCTGGGCGCCGCGGTGGAACTCGCTGACCTCGCGCAGCAGCGTGCGAAACGACTTGTCGCCGGAGAGGTCGGCGCGGATCGGCAGCATGTTCACGAAGAAGCCGATCAGGTGCTCGAGCTCGACGCGTTGGCGGTCGGTCGTCGGCACGCCGACGAGGACCTCGTCCTGGCCCGAGTAGCGCGAGAGCAGCGCCGACCAGAGCGCGAGCGTCGCGGCGAAGGGCGTGACCTTCTCGGCCACGCAAAGCTCGCGCAGCCTGGCGACGGCCTCCGGCGCGAGGTCCCGCGACGCCGTCCCGCCCGCGAACGACTGGACGGCGGGCCGCGCCCGATCGGTCGGGAGCTGGAGCACCGGAAGCTCGCCCCCCAGCCGCTCGCGCCACCAAGCGAGCTGTTCGTCGTAGCGGGCAGCGCTCATGCGCGCGCGCTGCCACGCCGCGACGTCGGCGAACTGGATGTCGAGCGCGGGCAGGCCGTCCGTGCCGCCGTCGCGGTACGCCGTGGCGAGATCGCGAACGAGGATGCCGAGCGACTGGACCTCGGCGACGATGTGGTGGATCACCACCACGAGCAGATGCTCGTCCGGGGCGCGCCGCACCAGCGTGAGACGCGCCAGCGGGCCGTGCTCGAGGTCGAAGGGCGCCGTCGCTCGCGCGCGCGCGTATGAAAGAGATGCGGTGACGGTCTCGGCCGCCTCCGACTCGCGGTCGAGCATGTCAAACGACGCGGCGGCAGGCGACGCGTCGGGCAGGTCGATCGCGAGGGTGGGCTCACCGCCGTCGTCCACGAAGCGAGTTCGTAGGGACTCGTGTCGTGCACACACCTTGCGCCACGCTTCTTCGAGCCTGGCCGGGTCGAGTGAACCCGAGATGCGATACGCCGCGGGGATGTGGAACACCGGCGAGTCCGGCGCCATGCGCCCGACGAACCACAATCGCTCCTGCCCGAACGACAAGCACGCCGGCTCGTCGAGGGATCGCTTCGGGATCCTCTCGCCGGCGGCGGTCTTCAGGCCCTCTTTCTCAAGCAGCGCCTGGATCTGCTCAAGCTTCTTCGGTGATAGCGAGTGCAAGACGTTCGGACGGCAAGCAGGGCCATGCGCGACCGCATCGGATGGAGCCCGATTCACGGGGCCGATGCGAGCACGCGACGGAGGTGGAGGGGGGTGGTCGAACCCGGCGGCTCGATAGGACGCCGACACCGTCGTCGGACGAGGGAAGACACCGATTGGAGGGGTGTCCCTCGCCCTTTGTGAACACGGAACGGATCCACCGGAGAGTTTACCCGCTCTGCCTACGCACGCGCCGGGATCGGGACCAGAAAACAAGCTTTTCGGCGCGATCCAGCGGGTTTCCTGATCGGATCCGGGCCTTATCCGCGCGACAGGCGAGCCTGCTCGAGGCCGGCGAGCGTGGCCTGGGCGGTCTCTTCCCAGGTGAAGCGCTCGGCCACCCGGGTGCGCCCGGCCGCACCCCGCTCGAGGGCCTCGTCCGGGCGGTCCAAGGCGTCCCCGATGGCGGCGCCGAGGGCGGCCGTATCGTGGAGCGGAACGAGCCAGCCCGTGGTCCCGGACACGACGACCTCGGGCACGGCCGCGACGTCGTAGGCGAGAACCGGAACGCCCGCTGCCTGGGCTTCGGCATTCGCGAGCCCGAACGACTCGGTGTGGGACGGCAGGAGGGCCAGCGTCGCACCGGCGAGGGCGGTCGAGAGGGCCGCACGATCGAGGGGTCCGACGCACTCGACGCGGCCGGCGATGCCCGCCTCCGCGGCCGCCGTCTGCACCCGATCGGCGTCCCCCCAGCCTGCGACCTCGAAGCTCCACTCCCGGTCTCGGACCGTCCCAAGCGCCTTCAGGGCATCGAAAAGGCCCTTTTCGGGCACCCAGCTGCCGAAGAAGAGAATCCGCGGCGGGTCGGCCGCGGGGAGGCGCTCGATCGCGCCGAAGGCCGGATCGACGCCGAGGTGGGCGATCCGGATCCGTGCCGGATCGACGTGCCCGAGCTCGACGAGTTCGGTGCGCGTGAACTCGGAGCGAGCGAAGACCACGTCCGCCTGGCGCAGCGGGCGGGTGAAAAAGAGCGCCGTTCGGAGCCGCCGCAGAGGGGTCGCGCCCGTGCCGCGAAACAGGGGGCCGTAGCTCGCGGCCGCGTTCATCGCGAAGACGATCCCGCGGCGGCGCGTGAGGCCGCGGAGCGAGAGCGTCTCGTTCCACCAGCCAAGCACGGCGTCCAGACCGCCGTGACGGCAGACGCGCTCGATCGTGCGCCGGACCGGCCGGCCATCGAGGAGGTAGTGCGCGGGATGCGGCTCGACCGGGTGGACCTCGATGCCGGCCGCCTCGAGCTCGGCGCCCTGTTCGCGTCCGACCGAGGCATCGAGCCGCGGGCGCGGAAAGCGGGTCGGCCCGAGGCTTTGCACGGGAACGACAACGACTTCGGCCCCGGCGCGCGCGAGATGCCGCGCGAGCTCGAGGCAGTCGCGAGTTCCTCCGCCGGGTGCGCCGAGGGAGTGCGGGAAGGTCAGGGCGACGCGCACGGGCCCAGCCTACCGAACCGGCGTGGCGCGCGCCCCGTACCAGAGCTCGGCGAGATCTCGACCCGTGAGCGCGGACAGGCGCTCGATCTCGGGCTCGAACTCGCCCCTGAGGCGCTCGACCAACTCGGGAGCGATCGCGCGGCGCGGCGCGCGGCGCTCATTCAGGCGCAGGAGCAGGCGGCTGAGGCGCCCCTGCTTCCTCGCGCCCCGCTTGCGAACATAGCGGGTGATTGCGGAGAAACGCGGCTCGACGTTCGCGTTGCGCTCGACCCGCGGCGGCAGCGGCACGTGTTCGATACCGACGAAATCGAGCACGGAATGGAAGACCGCCTCGGGGTCACGCTGGAAGTCGTCGAGCAGGATGAGCTTGACCCGCTCCGGTCCGAACAGATCGAGATAGCGTTCGATCCAGCTCGAGAAGCGCGCGTAGCGCGTGTACTCGAGCAGCGCGGGGAAGCGCACGGTCGACGGGATGTCCAAACCACGCTTGCGCCTAGGTTCGAGCTCGATCGCGCGCTCGAATGACGCGCAGTCCTCGTCGCCGGCCCAACGCAACTTAGCGTGCAGCGAACGCATGAACTCGATCGGCTCGCGGACCATCACGATCACCCGCGCGTCGGGCGCGAACTCCGCGATGCGCTGCGGCGCCTCGTCCGAATACAGGTAGTAGACCGAGGACTCTCCACGCACGCGCTCGCCATCGACCGCGTCGAACAGGCGCATGTACTGCTCCTCGGTGCGAAACAGCGGATCCGTCACGCCGCCTTGGTAGTCCTCGAAGGCGCGGTGGATGTCGCCGCAGAAATGGTGCGGTTCCTTCGGCGACGTCATGAAAACGCCTTCGTGCTGCGCGAGGAAGAAATGCAGCGTCGTCGTTCCACAACGCGGCGCGCCGACGATGAAGAGGTTCGGTCGCTTGTTCATCCAAGGAGCCGAAGCGCCACTTCGTCCGTCACTGCGCGTCTTTGCGCTGCGTGTAGAGCAGCTCTTCCGAGCAATGCGTCGCCGCCAAGCGCGGCCCACGAGTCGCGCGCAACCAGCGTCCACGCCACTTGGCGTACATCGGCGCGAGCTTCTCGTGCTGCGCGACTCGCCAGGGCTTCTCTTTCGAGCGCGGGTGCTCGCGCTCGTAGCCGAAGCGCTCCATCTCGTCGCCAACGATGTACTCGATGACGCGCAGGTCGCCGCTCGACAGCTCCCCGCGCCACGATCCCGAGCGCCCCTTGCCAAAAAACCCCTCCGGCAGGTCGCTCCCGGAACGCACGTTGTCGAGATCGCAGGACTCGACGGCCGCCGCGCACGTCGCGTCGTCGACGGTCAGCCCGAGCCACTGCGCCACACGCGCGAGCTCCGCCGGTCCGTTCGACTTCAGGTCCTCGTAGCGAACCTCGAGGTAGCGGTCCGTTGACGCGGCGAGTCCACGCGCGCGCTCGATGTACTCGACCCAACGGTTCGCGATGTGGATCGGCCGACCGGGAAACTCGTTTGCCCAGGCGCGCGCAGCGCGTCGCATCGAGAGCGCGGCGTCGCGCGGATCGCGCAGCACGTGGAGGAAGCGCGCATCGGGGAAGATGCCGCGAACCGTCTCCTCGAACTCGAGGTTCTCAGGTGTCTGCTCGACAACGAAGCTCGCGTCGCCCGACGCGGCGAGCCTGTCGATGATGTGCTCACACGCGGGCCGACACGTGCGGTAGAAGTCCTCCTTGGCGAGGACGTTCGACATCCGACCGAACGAACTCGTCCCGGCACCGCCGTCGCCCGAGAAACGATGCCCGGTCCCCCACCAGCGCTCGAAGTCGCGCAGGGAATGGAAGAGCCCCGACTGCTGGAGTGCGACCACCGAGGGCAGCTTGGCGAGCAGCCACATCATCCACGTCGTTCCACTGCGTGGAAAACCGACGATGAAGACGGGCGTCGCCGATCGCTGCGCGCCTGCTCTCTCAGGTGCGACGCTCGTCGCTGGTTCGTGGGTAGGGCTATCCATTCGGGCACCGAGGGCCTTCGTTCTGGTCGACCGAATCGGTGGGAATCTTCACGAGCTTTGGGATCTCCGGAGCGCCGACGCGACACGTTGTCGAACAGACCGGAGATCCGCGCGGTCCTCCTCTCGGAGCGAGAACCACAGGACCACAGCGTAAACGACAGCGCCGGGAAGCGCCGCGAATCCGAGCGTGAGCCACGAGTGGGAGGGTAGCGCCATCTGGCTCACCGTCCAGACGGGAATCGCCACGAGCGCAGGCACGAATCCCGGAAGCACGGCGTCCCGCAGCCAATCTCCGACGCGAGCTCCGCTGAGCCGGAGGCCCAGAGTCCACAAAATGAACGGGTGGCCGACAAAGGCGATCACGCACGTCGCAAGGGCGGCACCGGTGGAGCCCATCGAAAAGGCGCCGACGAGCACGAGGGTCAGCGCGAGGTTGGCGATCTCGAGCAAGAGGGAGCGCAGCGCGAGCGGCCTCATCGCCGCGCGTGCGTGGGCGACGAGCCCAGTCGCCTCGTTCGGGAACACGACCACGAGGCGCGCGAGCAGGATCGCCATCACGACACTCGCGTTCCTGTTCTCCTCGAACTTCTCCTGGAGGTAGACGCGGAAGAACTCATCGCGGAACAGGATGAGGGGCGCCGCAACACCGAACATGATCCACAACGAATACCGGCTCGTTCTCAGCCAGACCCTGCGCAGACGATCGCCCTGATCCGTCGCGGCGAGGGCCGTCGCCGCGGGCTGAACGACCGAGGTCGCGCTGTAGACCGTGCGCCGCAGATTGCGGTCGATGGTGGCGCCGAGGTGGAAGGTCGCGACGTCACCGGCGGACGCGAAGCGGTTCAAAATGAGCGGGTCCGCCATCTCGCGGATGACGTGCGCCGCCTGACCGACGATCGTCCAGCTGCCGAACGAGAGGATCGGGCGAATGACCTCGCGCCGCATCTCCGAGAGGCGGAAACGCAGCGCCGGAATGAGGCGACGCGAGAGCACGAACACGATGGCGACCTCGACGACGCCCGACGCAACGGACGACACGACGACCCAAAGGACACGCGTCTCGTACTGCGTGAGAAGGAAGAGCAGGAGCGCGATGCGCAAGAGCTCGACGCCAAAGCCGATCAAGTCGCGCTGGACCAGCTTCTGGCGGATGTAGAAGCCGAGCACGTACGGCGCGACGGCTACGCGTAGCGCCGCACCGCAGATCAGCGCGAGGAACATATGCTGCGCCTCCTCGAGTTGCGCCGGACCGATCTCGAGGAACGCGTCGATGTACAGGCCGAACCAGTAGCCGAGCCCGATCAACATCAGCGCTGCTCCCAATAGAAGCGGCGTCATCGTCGACGTGATCTGCGTCACGCGTCGCTCGTCGCCGCGTGCGTACGCCTCGGTGAGGTATCGCCCGAGACCGCCGGCGAGGATGTTCGAGAGGAGCGGCGTGAACGCGACGATGCTCATCAACACCGGAAGCAACGCGTACTCCTCGATTGGAATCCGTCGGATCAGATGCTGGTGCATCCAGATGAGGACGCTGAGCGACAGGATCCGACGCAGCACCGTGCTCATCGAGTTGATGAGCAAAATGCGCTTGCTGATCTCGACGCCCGAAGCCATCGATCGGGAGGCTACTCGATCCTCGTGATGGAAGCCGTGCGAGAAGTCGCGAACGGGCCGGCGGTGCAAGAAGGATCGCGAGACATGGAGTAGGATCCTCGCACGCCGCGCCGATCGACGCGCACGCTTCCAGTGACTCTGACCGGACGCATCGAAAGAACTTCGCCCGCGCACAAAGCGGCCACTCGAACCGGATTCGGCCGCGCGGCGTTGATCGGACTCGCCCTACCGGTCGGTTGGGGCCTGCACGATCTCGCCGTATTCGCGCTCAGCGGAGAGCCGCGCGCGTGCATCGACTTGCTCCCCGGAATCGTCCGCGCCAGCCTAGCCGGTAGCGTGATCTCAGCGCTGCTACTGCGCCACCGCGCATTCGCGCTCGGTACGCTGCTCGTCACGATCGGCGCCGCGGTGGCGACTCACTTCCGGCTGGTGGGTGCGCTGACGACACCCGCCGAGCGCGACCTTCCAGGTGCGCTCGTCTTCGCCGTCGCCTTCGCAATGTACGCCCTGCGCACGCGGGACAACGCACAGTTGACGGCGCGGTCGATCTCGCTGCGCGGCGTTGCGTTGGGGCTCTTCGCGGCGGTTGCCCACACGCTCGTGCGAACGGGCGTCGGCTACGTATCGTGGCCCGCAGCGGTGGCCGCGCTCGCGCTCGCGGCGACGAGCGCGAATCCCCACCGTCGACGCCGTGCGTGGGAGGCGCCGGCGGTCGTGATCGTCCTCACAGTAGCGCTCGCGCTCGTCGCGGTGCGAGCGCGCGAGGAGGCCGCGCTGTCGCGCCCCGATCTCGCGCCGCCTCCGACCGCGTCCGAATCGGGCACGCCCAATCTCCTGCTCATCGTCCTCGACACGGCGCGCGCGGATCGCATGGGACTTTACGGCTACGAGCGCGCGACAACGCCGTCGCTCGACGCCTTCGCCTCTGCACACGCGACGCGCTACGACCAGGCGCGCTCGACGGCATCCTGGACGTTGCCTTCGCACGTCAGCCTGTTCACCGGCCAGATGCCCGCGGTCCACGGCGTGACCAATCCGCGCACGACCGCCGACGGGCGCAACGCGTCGGGAGAGTGGAGTCGGCCCAACCCGATCGCCGAATCGACGCCCACGCTCGCCGAGCGACTGCGCGACCGCGGGTACCAAACCGCCGCGATCGTCTCCAATCACATGATCGGCGCGTGGTCCGGTCTCGACCGGGGCTTCGAACGCTACGACGATCGTGCGGGCGCGTCGGTCCGTCGCTACCAGGCCTTCGCGCAGCTCGGCGGCCGCGCCGAGCTGGTCGGTCACACGCCCTATCGCGACGGCCGCGAGATGACGAGTGCGGCGCTCGAATGGTTGGACGAGGAGCGGCGCGGCACATCGGCGTTCTTCTTGTTCCTGAACTACATGGACGTGCACAACCCCTACCGTCCGCCGCCGCCGTTCGACAGGGCGTTCGCACCAAAGCAGCCGCGCAACAAGTTCCGTCCAGAGCTGGAGCTGTGGTCGCTGCTCTATGATCGCGAGTTCGCGTACTTGGATTCGGAGCTCGGGCGGCTCCTCGACGGCGTGCAAGCGCGCGGGCTGTTCGACGACACGCTGATCGTGATCACGTCCGACCACGGCGAGGCGTTCGGCGAACACGACACGTGGATCCACGGCTGGTCGCTCCACGAGGAGCTCATCCACGTCCCACTCATCGTGAAGCCGCCCGGAACGCGCGCGATCGAGGCGTCGGACGAGAGCGTCACGAGCGCGGACGTCCACGACCTGATGCTGCGCGAGCTCGGCCTCGAGTTCGACCCAGAGGACCGAACGCAGTCGGCGCATGTCGCGGAGTGGTACTACTCCGACGCGATCCGAATGCTCCCCGGGCTGCCCGGCAAGAAGCAATCGGAGCTCATGTACGACGAGCTCGCGTGGATCGAGGCCGGCATCAAGACGCTCGTCACTTCGAAGGGCGACGTGCGCGCCTTCGACCTCGCACTCGACCCGTTCGAACGCACGCCGCTCCCGATCGACGAGGCGACCAGCGAACGGGCGCGCGAGCGAGCGAACGCGTGGTGGGCCGCGCATCCGCCTCCGGAACGCGATGTCGAAGCGCTCGACGCCGAGACGCTCGAAGGCCTGCGCGAGCTCGGCTACATCGGCGCCGACTGACGGGGCCGATCGGCGCAACGTGGAGCCCTATGACTCCGCGTCGCTCATGCCTTGCGCGCAACGAAGATCAGGTCGTTCGCCCAACGGCCGATCGGGAGCACCTTGGCAACAGAGGTGAAGAAACGATGCAGGAGGTGCTCGCCCTTCGGGCCGATACGGCGGCCGATGATTTCGAAGTTCACGTAGCCGTGGCCCTTGCACGAGGTGACCTGAAAGCCCGCGTCTTGCAGCAAGCGCCGGAAGCGCCCGTAGCTGTAGGCATGCGTCGAGATCGCGTGGAGGACCTCTTCGCTGCCGCCCTCGACCGGCTTCTGCGCCGATTGCGCTGGTGCCTTGGGCTTCGGCTTGAGCAAGCGCACGACGCGGCGGCGCAACCCGTAGTAGTAGCGCGCCATGCCGAGCCAGTTCGCGAGCTTGCGCTGCGTCGGTCCGGTGATGACGAGTGTTCCACCCGGCTTCAACACGCGATAGAGCTCGCGCAGCGCGGCGGCTTCGTCGTCTTGGTACTGCAGGAAGCCAAGTCCCGCGATCGCGTCGAAGCTCTCGGACTCGAGCTCGGCGCCGAACAGCCCCGCACAGCTCAACTCCCAAAGCTTCGGATCGAAGCCCGCCTGCTCGAAGTTCTCGCGGGCGTGGTCGAGCATCTTGCTCGAGATGTCGACGCCGTGGACGCGACAACCCAGCTTCATCAGGTCGACCGCGGTCATGCCGGCGCCGCAGCCGACGTCGAGCACGTACGAGCCGTCGCCAACGTGTTTCGCGAGGTGCGCAACCGACGCGTTCTTGCGGTCGGCGAGAACGAGGTCGTTCACGCGCTTCGCGCTGCTATAGAGGTCCGACCAATCCTTCGCGTTGGCGTCGAAGTAGGTCTCGATCAGATCGATGTGCTCCGCGTCCTTGGGGCGCGGCGCAGCCTGTGCGTCCTGGCTCATGGCAGGAATGATAGTCCGGAACGGGAAAGGTGAGCCCCGCCCGTCGGTCTTTCCGGCGTCATCCCTGGAAGCGGATTCCGAGTTCGCTCTTCGCTTCGGCCAGCGCGGCGGCGTGCTCGCGATGCAGGCGGCAGTACGTCTCGGCATCGAAGCGCAGGAAGGCCTCGGCGAAGCCCTTTCCCTGCCGTGCCTGCTCGCTCGTCACGTGCAGCGTGTAGTGCACCGATCCGCGGTTGTGGCAGAGCGCCGTGAAGTCGGTGAACTCGTGCGGAATCGCGTAGTGCGCGAGGATCCGGTCCTTGTCCGCAATCACGTCCGAGATGTCGACCAACCAGTTGGCGAACGGGATCGTGTCCCACACCTCGTACCCGTAGATCGTGGCGTCGGTCGGTCGCTGCGTGAGCGCGTCGACGAGCACCTGGTTCGTCGCGTAGTGGTCGAAGTGGGTGTCAAAGAACGACGGCGCGTAGATGTGCTCGGGCCGGAGCTCGTCGAGCAGCGCAACCAGCGCCCCTACGGTCGGCGCATCGCTGGCGAGCTTCGTGTCCTGGTTCAACCAGAACACCTGCGCAACTCCGAGATCGCGCCCGACCGCCTCGGACTCGGCCCGCCGTGCTCGGATCTGCTCGTCGCGCTTCGCGTCAAGCCCGCCACCGTCTGTCAGGAAGAGCACCGTGATCTCGGATCCGTTCGCGACATGCTTGGCGAGCGCGCCGCCCATGCCGATCGCCTCGTCGTCCGGATGCGGCGCGAGAATCAGGACGCGACCGCGCGGCACGTCGCGCGTGACGACAACGTTGCGCTTGGGGAACACGGGGTTGCCGGGCGCGCGCACGAAGCGCATCGCGGTCATCAGCTCGGACGGCGCGATGCGGTGCGCCAACCGGCGCAGGGCCTGCTTGAAGAGTCCCATTAGCGGCTCTCCAGGGTCGCGAGACCGTCGAGAATGATGCGGGCCGTGTTCGTCCAGTTGAAGAGTCGCCGCGTGCGTTCGCGCGCGGCGCGCCCCATCGCGCGCGTCCTCTTCGGATCGAGCACGGCTTCCTCGATAGATGAGGAAAGCGCGTCGATGTCGTAGAGCGGCGCGAGCCAACCCGTTTCGCCGTCCGCCAGGACTTCGGGCACCGATCCCGCCGCATACGCGACGACGGGGATCCCCGCGCCCTGCGCCTCGGCGATCGACAATCCGAACGACTCGGCGTGCGACGGCAGGATCGCGAGGTCGGCGTTCGCGAGTTCGCGCTGCAAACCGGCGTCGTCGGTCGAACCCTCGATCGTGACCTGCGCGCCGATGCCGAACTCTTCCGCGGCTTGCCGCGCGAGATCGTGGCGCCCCTCGCCAACCATGCGAAACGTCCAATCCGTGACGCCGCGCTGTGCGAGCTTGCCAAGCGCCTCGAGCGCGTCGCGAAAGCCCTTCGACGGCACGATGCGGCCGAAGAACAGGAACCGAGTAATCCCCGGGTGCTGCGTGTCATCGCGCTCGATGCCGGTGAACGTTTCGCGCACACCCAGCGGCGCGATGACGATGCGCTCGCGGTCGACGCCGAGGATGTCAACCAGCTCGCCGCGTGTGAACTCGGAGATCGCGAACAGGATGTCGGCTTGCCGATGCGGATCGATCGTGTACCTCCGCTCGCTCCACTTCTTGAGCTTGCCCTGGAGGCCGCGGTACTCGCGATCGAGATACGAATACGTCTGCCAGGTGGCGAGGAACGCGAGCGGAATGCCGCGCGCGCGCAGCAACGGTCCGAGGCAACCCGCCTCGTTGTAGTGCGCGATGACGAGGTCGACCCGGCGCTCGCGCAGGATACGCCGTACTGCGGACTTCACGCGGTGCGGATCGAACTGGTAGTGCAGCGGATGCTGGTCGACACGAACGATCTCGACGTGATCCTCGCGCAACGTTTCGTCGAGATGAAAGCCGAGCTCCGCGTCGGTCGGCGGCTTGCGCGGAAAGCGCCTGTCGAGCGCGTTCGTCGACACGGTCACGATGATCACGTCGGCGCCAAGCTGGCCAAGATGCCGCGCGACTTCGGGCGTCGTCCGCGAACCGCCGGCCGCCTTGGTTCCGAGCGGAAACGGGTAGGTGATGACGATCGAGGGACGGCGCGACCCGTTGGACCCCTGCAACTCGTGGCGATCGTTCATAAAGGTGGCGCTGGCGAGTTCGCGGCGCGCGCCGGTTGTAGCCTGGTTCCAGACCTGCTGCAATCGAGGTAGACGGCAACCGAGCGATGACACGCATTTCGTTCCACGCACCCGAGTACCGCGCCGACCAGACTTTTCGCGACGCGACGTTCGCGTTCGATGGTTCGGAGGAGAGCGGATGGCGCGTCGAGCGCAACGGCGCACCGCACCTCGAGCTCGGCCCCGGCTACCGATTGCTGCGCACCGAGATGTGCGGCGTGTGCTCGACGGATCTCGCGCGCCACTTCCTTCCGTTCCCGCTGCCGCAGGTCACGGGTCACGAACTCGTCGCGCGCGACGCGCGCAGCCTGGGGGACGAACGCTACGTCGTGGAGATCAACGCGTCGCACCACGCGCGCGCGATCGACGGCGAGGAGGCAGACTGCGCATTCTGCGAGCGCGGCCTCGACCACCACTGCCCCGAGCGACTCGTGCTCGGCATCCACGCCCTGCCCGGCGGCTTCGGAGCGTGGATCCTCGCTCCGACGCGCGCCGTTCTGCCCGTGCCGCGCGAGCTCCCGACCGAAACCGCCGTCCTCGTCGAGCCGTTCGCGGCCGCACTGAACGCGGTCGACATCGTTCGGCCGCGCGCCGGCGACCGCGTCGCGGTGCTAGGCCCACGCCGGCTCGGGATGCTCGTCGTCGCCGCGCTCGCCGCGCACCGCCGCGAATCGGGGATCGCGTTCGACATCGTCGCACTGTCACGCCACGACGAGTTGCTCGAGCTGGCGCGCTCGCTTGGCGCCACGGATGGCCGGCTCGTCGAGGGCGACGGGAGCGCCCTCCCCGATGGCATCGCCGACGTCGTCATCGACACGACCGGCAACCCGCACGCGCTCGAGCTCGCGATCCGACTCGCCTCACGCGAGGTGCACCTGAAGTCGACGCACGGACAACCGAGTGCGGGGCTCGACCAGCTCACGGCACTGGTGGTCGACGAGCTCGTGATCGAGCGCTTGGATTCGGACAACGCGTGGCCTGCGGGCGAGAGCGTCGTCCGGATCGAACGAACCGAATTGGACAAGGGCTTGTCGAAGGAGCCCGAAGCACTCGACCAGTTGGAGGCGAGAGCGATGGAGCAGCGCGCCTGGCTAGCGCGCGCGGATGTGAGCGGTAGCCTTCCGCTGAGATGCGCGACGAGCGCCGCCGAAGCACTCGCGCAGCTCGAGGCGTCGACGCCCCCCGGCGAGGTGGCGCGCGCGGGCGCGGTTCTCGTCTCGACCGCCGCGGATGTCGACCAAGCGATCCGTCCGCGCGAAAGACACGATGGCAAGGCACGACAAACGAAATTGGGTTGCGCCCAACCGCGCTGCCAACCGCGCGTGACGCCGTTGGCTTGTTTATGTGGCGCGCAACATCGGTGTAGCTGACGGCGTGGCCCAGTGGAATTTTGAGCAGCGTTTCCCACACTTTCATCTCGAAGTCGGTTCCGAACATGACCAGGCGTACTGGCCGATCCGGTGACCATGCTGAGGGATTGAAGACCTGTGCTGCATGGGGGGCGGTCACTTCCGAGCGCTCAACATAGGTCGCATTGGGCCAGCGACTGGTCATGTCAGCCAATGCTTCTGCGCGTGTCTGCCCTATATCCTCGTTGACAAACGCCATGCCGGTGATGCCGCGATCCGTGGCAATGACTAACGTTTC
>JAVJHY010833389.1:0-16771 GCA_035593235.1 Phascolosoma agassizii | reverse complement strand
TTTAAGTCGACTTTAGTCGAAATCACGACTTTCAGTCGTAAAATATTCTATGGACTTTCAGTCCATAGTGGTTGAATTCTCCAGCTTTAGGAGAGAACTTAAGGGCGTTGCTAAGAAGGTTGCGAAATACTTGCTGGATTCTCTGTGGATCGGCGATCACTTCGATATCTGGCTCTGATTCAAAGTAATCCAACTTATTCGTTTTCTCAGAAATCAATGAGCTAAATTCATCGATTACCTTAAATGCCAGCATATTAAAATTTACTGGTTCCATAGTAAATTCCGTTTTTCCAGACTCAAGCTTTGCTAGATCGAGCAAATCATTCAGAAGTTTAAGAAGAATTTCACCACTTCGCTGGATTTGATCAAAATACTGATACAATTTTTTTGCTGGGGCTATGGCTACTTTTTTAACGCCTAAATTTGCAAAACTAAGGATACCATGAAGCGGTGTTCGCAGCTCATGTGACATGTTCGCCAGAAACTCACTTTTTGCCTGATTTGCTGCTTCTGCAGTCTCTTTTGCCAACTGTAATTCAGCTTCAACACGCTTGCGTTCCGCAATGTCACGAATAACAATTTGCAAAACTTTCTCGCCTTTTAGAACCATGCTGTTAAATAAGACTTCTGCGGGGAATTCCTCCCCGTTTTTTTTACAAAATACCCAATCAAACTGACTTATATTTTGGCGCATGGCGATGAAAATTCGCTCCTGTATTAAGCTCATTGAGTCCACCCCATTTGGTTGGTTTTTTGGCGACAGTTGGCCAAGGCCTCTACCTAATACTTCTTCACGTTTTTGATGCCCAAAAATATGGAGAGTATTTTTATTACAATCAAAGATTCGACTTCCATCAACTAGAATGACAGCATCGGCGGAGGATTCATATAGCGTGCGGAATTTTTCCTCGCTATCCTTTAATGCGGCTTGGCGATCTTGGATTTTCATTACCATATCATTGAAAACGTCGATAAACTGGCCAAGTTCATCGCATCCAAACTTGTGAGCATGTAGAGTATAATCGTTATTTTTTGAAATCCTGCGGGCAGTATTGGCTAAATCCAAGATGGGATTTGAAACAAACCGTTGAAATTTCGCGGAAATCACAAATGTGAGTAGCCAGGATATCAGTAAAACAAGCATGGAGACGCATGCATAGGCTTTAAGGCGACTTTTTAACCCATTAAAATCCGATTTTAGAACAAGGGTACCCACCCTTTTACCACCTGACATCATAGGATGATAATATATTAATCCATTCCTTTGAATTTTGACCCCATTACCTTCTCCAATGTTTGGTAACCCCGCAATCGATCCATCTCGATGATAATTGGCAAAGGTTTCCCCTTGATTTTTGTAAATAAGTGCATGGATGATGCCTGGCTCAAGGTGTAACGCTGCCAGTGTTCGTTTGGCTTTCGCCGGCTTTTGAGTATCAATAGCCATAATGCAATTGGGTTCAATAACTTTTGCAAGTGTGGAAAGATCATTCCGCAGTTCCTGGTGAAAGGTAACCAGTTCATAGGCAAAAAATAGTGTGCATACCAAGAGTAGCATCACGCTATTGATACCCATAATTAGCAGAGTAATCTTTCGCCTAATTGGAAGATCACGGAATCTTTTCATTTTATTTGGACATCCTTTTCTATAATCATTAATTTGGTTGAATAAATTTAGACAAGCTTAGAGAATTCCGGACTAGGTCAAGGCTGAATTATTAAAGCACTTGAGGATTGGTTAGAAAATGACTTAATTTGCCAATAGCAATAAACCGCCTTAATTCCACATTAAGGAATTAAATTGACGCTTCTCCTACCCTCGACTTTGCCAGAAGTCTGAAAATTTCGATAGATTTCAAATCAGCTTTTTTAAACCTGGCATAGTGTTTTTGTTTGTTACGATATAGAATTATATGTGCCAAATTTTCCTTAATAATTATTTTTATACTTATAATAAGCTATTTATGAATATAAATATAAATTTTTATTCCCATTAGATTCCACTTCCAGCCATAGAATGCAATAGAAGGCTGCGAAATATCACGGATTATTCGGATAGATTAAAAGAGTTGGGTTAGAATTTCGTTCGGGGCAAAACAGGTTTTTCTTCAAATAGAACGAGATGAATGCCGTCAGCGAAACCTGGGTTTTTAAATATTATTCCACAGCGTGATCAAAGGCTTCGCCATTGGCCATGATGGAGGCTACGGTGAGGATCCCTTTAGAAAAAAATTTTATGACTACCCGATTACCCCTTTCCATCCTTCCAAAATCGTCTACATTCACCACAAGCTTTTTTAATGAAGATTAGATTGGGTAGCATTGAATCGATGAATTACCCGTCCATCAGCTGTAGAAATAAATACTCGCCAATCATATTTCCAGCTTGGCATGATGTTCACTTGATAGGTCATAATCGGCTTCTGATTTAAATCCCAATAAATGATCCGGTGAACCTTGACAGGGACCTGCAAAGAATCGGAAATATCCACTGCCTTTTTTGCGTGAGCGACAGCTTCCTTCTCTGTGATTTCTTCCTTAGGGTCGGAAGAGAGGAAATCTGGGGTGGGTGGGTAAACGCCAGAAACCTCAATGGGATTTTGCTCTTTGTCAAAATGGACGCTGATCTGTGCTCCCCAGAGTGCTGTACCTTTGTAGATTTGTTGAAAAAAAATATGCGTCATGTTTAGATTATCTTCTGTGGTACGCTCGACCAAAAGTTCTTCCTTAGGGGCATCCAAGTCCATTACTCCAGTTAGTTCCTCAACTAATGAAATGGCCATTCCTATATGATCTTTTTCCTCGCGAGCACTGCGAAAAGGGGCTGAGTCTGCTACTATCGGCATCAAATTTCCTCGCAAAAAACGTAAAGTTCCCGTTTGATTATTCATTTTTAGGTCAATAGTATTAGGTAACCTCTCCAGAAGATAATCTATCGCCTTTTGCTTCTTCGCGCTTTGCAAACTGGCATTGCGGCCCTGCCTAACTTGCTCTAATAAAGGATCTTGTAAATGCTTTAATTTCTTATTAATGCCATGTTTAAGATTACTTTTTTTCAATTTTTCCTCAATTTTACCTGTATATTCAGCGTTTTTTTGGGAAGTAAATGAATTTGAATCCTCATTTCTTTCCTCCGTTTTTTTGGAGGGAGTGTTGTATTCTTCCCGATAATTACCCCTAGGAACAGGTTTAGGGGAAGGATCGCCAGGCCTTGGAGTCCCCCTTTTTCCTGCCTGATCACGCAACTCAATATCCTTGCCACTTTCACTATTCTCATAATTGGTGGATACACAACTGAAGACCGCGAAGCAAAAAACAGCGATAATGAATTTAATAAATGTTTTCATTTGGGACATATCAAAAAATTGTAAAATGCCGTGTTTTGTTTGTTAAATTCGAAAAAAATAAACCAAAAACTCTTAACTCATCTCAATTAATATTCGTTCTAGTGCAGCTAATTTAGGATTAGGAACTTCTTTTGTCCAATTCGGTGGGGCCGCGACACGAATTCGCTCTTCGCGAAATAGGGCTATCCATTGGCAATTGTTTAGACCGTTTAATAGAGGAGAAAAAATCATGTCAACACAACATCTGCATCAAAAACACCACAAGAATTTACAGATTCTTATGGTGATTCTATTCTTTTTAGTCGTTCCTCTAGATGCTCTGTCCCAACCCGAAACCGACCAATTTAAGCTTTATCCCTTAAATCAAAGGCCAACGGCGTCGTTCACTTCAGGCCCATCGGGGAAAGCCAACGAAAACAGGGATCCTCGGACGCTAGCAATAAAAGATTGGTTAATCAAGCATGTAAAAAATGCAAAAAATGACAATGATGATGGTAATGCATTAGGTCCACAACAGGATCGTATTTTAGCTCAACAGGAAGGTATAAAAAGGTTAAAGAGCAAGACAGACAATAATCTGCAAGTGCGCTTTCGAAAAAGTTGCGGCACACCGTCACAAATAAAAGGTGGCATTTTGGAAACCGGATTATCGGGATTCGCTAAAGGCGCTCATGCTGCTACGGAACAAACTGCTCGCAACTTTTTATTGAATAACCGTGATCTTTTGTGTATCGAAGATCCGGAGAATGAATTTGTCTTAGTCAATCGACAAGAAGATGAATTGGGACGCCAATGTCTGCGTTACTCCCAGTATTTTAACGGGGTCCCATTGTGGCCGTGCGAATTGACGGTTCATATCGATAGCTCCGGCAATGTAGATTTGGTGGAAGGCGCCTATATGCCTACTCCAAAAAATATTGGGACTACCCCTTTGATTTCCGCAGAGATCGCCATTTCTCGAACCAAAGGTAGCCTTGCGCCTGCTGCCGTGGCAATCGATACTGAAGCAGACCTTATCCTATTTGGTTCCTTGGTGAGTCCCGTTCGATTGGCGTGGAAATTTGATTTCGTCGCGAATCCTGAACAGGCATGGCGTTGTGTGGTGGATGCCTTGACTGGAAAAATTCTAATGCGCTACATCTTGACTCAACATGCCGCGGCAACCGGATCCGGTGCTGATGGTTTGGGTAACTCAAGAGCTCTAAATCTATGGGAGGAAGGTGGCACATTCTTCATGGTCGATGCAAGCAAAGGCATGTTTGATGCTAATTCAGCGCCTCCCAATAATGCTCGAGGAGCGATCCACATCTTTGATGCTGGCAATAGGGAGGTTACGGATCCTCAGTTTGCCGCAGGCCTTGTTCGCTCCAATTCCGCTGATTCGGGTTGGATTGTTGATGCCGTCGATGCAGCGTTCGGACTTTCGGAAACTTTCGATTATTACCTGGAACGTCATAATCGGAATTCGTTAGATGGACAGGGAGGAAACATTCGCAGTATCATCCAATTCGGACAAGATGTTCAAAATGCGTTTTGGTTTCAAGGTACAAAGACCATGGTATTTGGGAACGGATTTACCAAGTCCATCGATGTCTCCGGCCATGAGCTTACCCATGGAGTGATCGGCAGTATCGGTAATGGTGGCATTCTTGAGTATGTGAATCAGTCAGGCGCATTAAACGAGGCTTTAGCCGACCTCTTTGGTGAGATGGTGGAAGCCCGCACCAATGGCCAGCCCGACTGGTTAAAAGGGGAACAGCTTGGACTACCTAACGGCCCAATCCAGAACTACGCCAACCCAAATTCCATTGAGTTTGCACCTGGCCGACCTAACCCGGCAAATATGACTCAGTTTGTTGACCTTCCTATTACCCAAGACAATGGTGGAGTCCACATCAATAGTAGTATCATTAATCATTGTTTTTATTTGTTAGCCGTAGGACTCGAAGGGGCAATCGGGTTGAATGATACAGAACAAATTTTTTACCGTGCAATGACGATTCATCTCCAAAAATTATCACAATTCATTGATATGCGATTGGGATGTGTTTCATCTGCAGAAGAAATTTTCGGAGCGGATTCAGTACAGGTCCAGAAGACCAAAGAAGCGTTCGATACCGTGGAGATTTTTGATGCCCCCACTACCCCTTCACCGACGCCCATTCCCACAGTTCAAGGGCCGGATTCCACCTTATTTCTGGCCTCGGTCCGTGATGAAAATAACAATGTCTCTACCCAATTAATCAGGAGAGAGGATGGACTAGACAACGGAGAAAAAACAATTCTTTCGACACCTGAGTCCCCTAGTCTCCGGCGTCCCTCGGTTTCCGGCGATGGCAGTTTTGCAATCTATGTCACGGAATCCTCTGATATCGGATTAATCACTACCGACAATTCTGAGGCAAGTGTCCTGGGATTCCCCAATACGGTCTTTTCGGCGGCTGTAGCACCCAATGGCACACTCTTTGCATTCGTATTGCGAGATATAACCAATGCGCCCGACTTCCCTCCTACCAACACCATTACCATTATTGATATTACGACTAACACCCCAAGGAGTATTGACCTATTTCTACCTGTCCTTGATGGAGATCCATTGGATGTAATCGAGTTTGCCGATGCCATGACATTCACCGCGGATAGTCAAAAAATTGTCTACGATGCTTTTAGCGTACTGCCAACGGATACTGGTCAGTTGGAGGGCTGGACTCTTTTTTCCCTGGATTTGGAGACCCAAACGATTCAGGCCCTTATCGATCTCAATGAAAATGTAGACTTCGGCAATCCCAGTTTGGGAAAAACCAGAGATCACCTGATAACCTATGAGGTCGTTGATAGGAATACAGCGATCTCCACCATCTTTGCGGGAGATTTAGTAACCGGCAATGTTCAAGAGATAGCAACACTCAACGTGGCCGGTGGCATTGCAACTCCGGGCTATACAGGTGATGATAAAGGAATAATCTACTCACAAGGGGATAATGCGGCCTTGACAGAATTTTCTCTCTTTCGCAGGGAAGTTGGTGGAGATGGGATTACCCCGGCCGCCGAGCCAACAGTATGGCTGAATGATGGAGCATACGGAGTAATCTACCGCCGGGGAACATTTGACAGTACCAACCAGCTACCAACTATCAGTATTTCCCAACCGACTCAGGACGAGGAGTTCACCGCTCCGGCAACCATAACAGTCGCCGTGGCGGCCAGTGATGATGATGGAGAAGTAGCGCGTGTGGAATTTTATCAGGGTAGTGACTTATTATTTGAAGATATGGAGACGCCCTTCGAGTTCACATGGCTTGATGTCCAAACAGGCAGCTATCGTCTTTTCGCAAGAGCGATTGATAATTTAGGGGGAGCTGCAGACTCAGCTCCCGTCGATATCGCTGTGGCAGGGGAGACCATGGTCCCAACCATTACAACTCAGCCTCAGAATCAGACAGCGATGGCCGGTCAAACTGTCACGTTTAGCGTTGCGGCAACGGGTGCAGAACCTTTTACTTTTCAATGGCGCCATAATGAAGTAAATATTGATCAAGCCACGGAAGCTACGCTAACTCTGGAAAACGTGCAGGCTGCTAATGAAGGTAATTATGACGTAGTAGTTAGTAATGCTGCGGGAACCCTAACCAGTAGCGCTGCCACACTAACTGTGACCACTGAGGAAAATCCAACCCACCCGGCAGACAATAGCCCAAAAGACAATCGAATTACCATTGATGAAGTTACTGCATACGGGGCGGCCTGGAAGAAGGGGGAACCATGGCCGATTGAACCTAATCCAATCCCCATCGACTATGTGACCAGAGCTGGCGCTTTATGGAAAGGTGGCGAGACTTACACATTCGACCCAGAAAAAACAGCCCCTCTTTGGTGGGTTAACGGCAACGCAAATTGACCACATTCCAGTCCCTTCCCTGAGATAGATAAGATATTCTATGAAATTTTTAAGGAGTATAAGATGCACAAACTATTCGTTTTTTTACTTTGCTTCTCCTTTCCCTGTTTTCTCTCAGCTCAATCCGAATCAACCGCTGTTCGTTCCATTTCCGGAAATAATACAGCGACGGTAAGTATAAGTGTAGAGGCCACACCAGCTACGTCTGTCACGGTTTATGCCGTTGAAGATTCCATCCCCGATGGGTTGACTCCTGCCAATATTACCGAAGGCGGGAGTTTTGACACTGTAAATAAAAAAGTGAAGTGGGGGCCATTTTTTGATAACATGGCTCGGACTTTAGCTTATGAAGTAAGTGGGACTGATGGGAGTTATACCTTGTCTGGTGTAGGTAGCTTTGATGGAGCAAGTGTACCAACAACCGGTGCGAGCGAAGCGACCATAGAAGAAACTATCGATCCGAAATCAAAGCTTGAGAGATCCTTCACAAATAACAATACGGCGACAGTTACCGTGACGGTCAGCACGAATCCGGATCCATCAGTGTCTAGCTATGCGGTTGAAGAGAACATCCCTGAAGCACTGACGCCTGTCAATATCACCGAGGGCGGGACCTTTGACACCGAAAACCGGAAAGTGAAATGGGGCCCCTTCTTTGATACCACAGCCCGCACTTTGGCTTATGATGTGAGCGGTACGGCAGGGAGTTATACGCTGACCGGATCCGGTAGCTTTGATGGCGCCAATGTATCCACGACAGGCGAAGGTCAAGTGACAATAGCAGTAGTTGCAGCCCCGGAATCAAAGGTTGAACGATCATTCGCTGGGAATAACACTGCAAAGGTAACCTTAACGGTTGTTGCGGCCCCGAGCGCGTCGGTTTCTAGTTATGCCATTGAAGAGAATATCCCTGAGGGATTGACTCCAGAAAATATCACGGAAGGGGGGAGCTTTGATACTGTAAATCGAAAAGTAAAGTGGGGACCGTTTTTTGATACCACAACTCGAACATTGACCTATGATGTGAGCGGCGCTGATGGAAACTATACGTTGGGTGGTGTGGGGAGCTTTGATGGAACAAGTATAGATACCATCGGCGAGGCCCAAATTATTATTGATAATTCTCAAGAGCCCAAATCAAATGTAGTCCTTTTAAGAACCAAGCTGGCAAAAGGCTGGAATTTTTTATCCGTACCTGTCACACCGAATAATAAAGATCTCAATTCATTCTTCATGGATAAGAAGGCTGGCCATCTCTGGCGTTACCACGGGGGATTTTTCGAGATCGCCACTTCACTTTCGGCTGGAGCAGGTTTTTGGGTGTATATGCGTGAAGCACTCACGGTTTTTTATACAGGTGAACCCAAAAAAGTTTCAGCATCAGGTCTTGTTCCTGGCTGGAATATTATTGCTCCTATTGGCGAAACAGCAATTCCAGAAAATGCAATGGGAACGGTTTGGACCAATGAAAACGGGCGATTTGTCACTGTTCAGGGTTCACTACTCCCAGGAAAGAATTACTGGGTAAATTTAGAAAGCATCGAAAATGTCGACCTTGGTTCAGTAGCAGCGGTCGGAGACAACGCGATTCCGGACTTCTGGGAAATCATCTGGGGGTTGACAGGTACCGATAGTGCCAATGATGACGACAACGATAACCTGAGCACTCTGGAAGAATTTGAAAATGCGACTAACCCCTTTGATCCAGATACAGATGGTGATGGTGTGCGCGACGACCTTGAAGTTGAGGTTGGTTCCGAACCAAGTGATTCCAACTAGTATCCCACCTGGCATCGGTATGACCTTCCTGACACAGCCGGTGAGTGCTGAGGTCAATAAGTCCATTCCTAAACTTCTTGTTGCCGTTCTAGATAATTTCGGCTACACGGTTCCTAATGCTATGGAACAAGTTGCAATCGAAATTGACAGCAATAGCAATCCAAACGGAGGAGTGTTATCTGGAACAACCTTGGTAACCCCGATCGACGGTGTAGCAACATTTAGCGACTTAAAAGTAGATAAATCGGGAGACAGTTACGCACTTTTTGCCTCGGGTTCCGGTTTGGGAATGGCAACGAGTGGTCTCTTTAATGTGGCCGGGACGGCCACGGAGGATTAGCTCTTGACTACGGGGTTTCCTCTTGCTTTTCGGTCCCCGACGTATGGTAGGCAACTAAATAGGCATCAAAGATCAATTCCGCTCGTGAACCTTTTATGCGCTTTGCGTAGTTGACCTTGAGTCCAGAACGTTGCTCCGCATCGCTGAAACGATAGAAGAATATCTGCCACCAATCTTCGTAGGTACGAATATCAAAACCCCGCAAAAGGGGCAATTTCGCCCATTTTGCAATATGTTTTTTTTGCCGAATATCTCGCTCCGCCCGCAAATTCGCTAACACCGATTCAAGGTCGGTAGGCAGGGGTTGTGGCTGTGGTTCAACTACCGCAGTTCTCTGAAGATCGACATCATAAAAAAGGTGAATCATTAATTTTTTCCTGAGTCCATCGAGCTCTATCTGGGTTAGCGTATCAAGACTTCCTTTCGGTGCAAAAGCTTTCATATCCTCTCTTTCGATATGAGGGATGTTCATTGACGTGATGATAACAATATCGTGAGGGTAATTGTCTAGAAAGGATTTCCGAACGGGAGCGAGGTTTTGGATTGGCAAGCCAGTAAAATACATGTAAGTCATATGAAAGTTTGGATGCGCATACATTCGAGTACCAGGCTTGAATTTCTGATCCGCTAAATAACCGATGAGTGACTGCAGTTTCCCCTTTTTGTCTAAGCTCGTCCGAAGTTCTTTAAAGTTGGGTACATAAACTTGACCGGCCAGGAAAAAGTAAATAAACCCCAGCGAGTAGGAAAGAAAAGGGGGAACCCGAAATGCTATAATTTGAGTGATGGAAGAAAAAACAAGTGCCGCCAGCAGTGTGCTGGGAACAGCGATGGTCAGTGAAAGCCTGGTTGTAAAATAACTAACAGCCGGGATTAAAACAATAAAACCAACAAAACCCAAAGCAGTCCATAAAACTAAAAATATAATGGCAAAACGACGTTTAATGATAGGGTCCACTATCGGATCTGGCAATCTTTTTCCCCCGAAGAGAGCGATTAGCAACCATAGAGCTGCAGCAATTGGTGGTAATGCCAAGACAAGATTATCCCTGAAATAATCCCATAAATCAGACGGAAAGCTCATCAGCGGTAAGGCTTTTGGCATTTCAGTAATTTGGTCCAGATATCCAGTAAAAAGAATCCATGGGATAACACCCAACGCAAAGATCAGCCCTGACATCAATAGTTTCCACAAGCCAACTGGTCTTCGGATGATAGTGGGTGTCATTAGTCCGAATAAACAGCAAAGCACCAGGCAGGAAAGGCTATGCGTATGAAACTGAAGTACAAGCACCACGCCAAGGAGGCTAAAATCACGCCACCGCCCCTGGTGGATTGCCTTCCATAAAAGCAGGCTGCAAGCAGCGGAAAACATTGCTGTGGCTGAATAGTATCGTGCCTGCCCACCCGTTTTAATACTATTCTCGACAAATGCAACCAGAGCTAGGGTAATCCATCCCACCTTCACACCACCAAGTGAGCGTCCGGCAACAAACATCAGCACCATAAAACATGCACTAAATATCACAGCGGGAACTCGAGGTGCGATTTTGCGAATTAGGAATTCATGTTTGTCGTGACGAACAGTTGGCGGTTCGATCGGTTGATCGGGCTCAATTCCAAATAACTTTAATCCCGCTGCGATTGAATACAGGGGAAGCCAGCCATGATAGACCGCCAAACCTCGATCAGAGTAACTGGAATCCTTAAACTCATATTCATCATGTTCAGGCCAAGTCGTGATAAGGGTATTTTCAAAAATCGGTAGACCCATGTATTGGCTGGTGGGTAGCCCATGATTTAAAATTGTTAGGGCGTTGATACAGGATTCACCCTCATCAATCCTGAAGGGGTCAGTCGCAATAAAGTGTATTCGTAAAGCCACGCCGGCGATCACGATAGCGGCTAAGGCGACCGATGACAAATGGCTCCACTTTCCTGTTTTAGGATTTAACGCTGGCAAGTCCATTGATTAGGAAGTTATTGAAAATTCTAAAATTTAAAGATTCCTCAAGGACAAATTTCGAATTTGTGTAGATAATTCGGCGTCGGAAATTTTGATGGTTTTTCAAACTGGAAAATCTGACACAGTTTTGCTGAAGGCACACCCCTACTTTAAGCCTTCACAATAAATTCATGAGACTTTTCTAGGTTCACATAACCTCTTAATAAATAACTGGTTATATCATGTTTTTTTGTGTGATCGACTGTTTATGACGATCAATATTGATCCGAAAATTACCACTGAATATACTCTTTGTGCATACTTATGCTTCATAGTGTCTCAAATTATTCTAGAAATTATTATTCAAATATTTACGACGCCTAATTTTCTTAACTTATGGCATGCGACTCAAAGCGGCAGCTCTTGGTGATCTTTTTCTTGAGGAATTTCCATAAGCGCTCGATCAAAATTAGATTTGGAGTGTACGAAGGGAAAAATTTGAACTGAATGCGAGAAATCTTGAGAAATTCCGAGTAAACGGATTAAAAAAGATGGGAATACGAATTATTGAAATTTAATTTTAAATGTATTGTTCCAAAAACTTTTGTCGATTTTGGTGTTAAGAACATGAAACGAGATTAAATTATAACAAAGAGTGATTTTAATGCACACTTTAAATTTTGTTGGAGGTTATTTCCCATTCTGGAAGAGACTAACTGACAACAATTACATCAAAAAACTTCAATGCTTCTGCTATTTTTGTCGCCATTAAATCATCGGCGCCTGGCCTAAATCCACATGGGAATAACATTAATATCAATTAATAACACTCAAACATTGATGAAATAATTGTTAGGCAAGTAAATTTATTAAGGCAGCAAACGGTATGAAAAATCGCTCTGGATAGAAACCGATTGCTAGTAATTATAAATTATTAATGAAAAATGGTTTGAATCTAATGATTAGACCATTTATATTCATGAGTAGTAGAGTAAACTAACCCCGCCCACCCCATCTGTATTTATCCCAGAATTCCTGATTAAGATTAATTAATAAAGCCAATTCTACAAAAATAAGAATTTCTCAAATTATTTTTCATGGTAGGACAGTTTGATGCAACCTATGTCATGATAAAAGGTTTGGCCTATGGCAATCATGCATGGTTGCAACATTTGCGCGTCTTATTTTCGATATTTCATTTTGCATTAAGTTTGCTATATCAATTCGAGTTGCAAGGGCGTTTCAAAAATTGTCTGCCACCCACCCCCACCCCAAGCTTCCAGGTTGTTTATCCACAATTTAAGAAGTTGTAATAGTTACAGCTAGTGGGTGTTACATTAGCTTGGGCCTTTTCCGTTATTTATTCGGATTAACCTAAATCATAAAAAAAGGAGAAAATAGAATGGGATGACCCTAAGGATTGGCAAGCAACATATAGGGCATAAATGTTAAATGCATCACTGTTGCAATAGGTTTTTGCCAAGTGCTTTCCGCAGAAAATATATGGAGATACAAATATTCTAACTACGTAAGAAACTCAAAACTCATTATTTAAGGAAAAGGTGGTTACACAATGATACTAGCGATTTTATGTAAAACAATTCAAAAAAAAGAATGCGTAAATAGCTACGCAACTAATTTGGTGCGCCTTTTATTTTTCTGTTCTACTTCAGTATTGCTTTTAGGCACGACCCAGGCTTCGGCCCAATCTGATAAAGGAACTATTGAGGACATACGTTCTACCTATCCAGATGAGTGGGGGGTTCCGGGTCGCGTGGGACTGTCCTTCTCGTCCACGTTCAACCAATTCTTTTTAGTGAAACAAGAGAAGCCTATTTCGGGAAAAAATAAAGGAACCACGATCGTTACGATCACTCCGTATGAAGAGCTTGTCGATATTATGCGATTGGATAAATTAAGGATTGATGATGCTATTAATGTCGCCTTTGATAATCGTCGCGGACATCTCTATCTACTCAATAATCGGCGACACCAACTGATTCAATTTAAGATAGGCTCTAATGGAGCACTGAATCAAAGAAGCGCTAAGACCTTCGATATCTCTCAATTTGGCCTTGTAAGACCGCAGGGAATGGATGTGGATGCTGACGGTAAGTTTCTTTACATCCTGGAAAGTGACGCACCTCAGGTTGTAAAGATAACGCTAAATGATAATTTTAATCCTGATGCCGCCGAGATTTCCGAAATAGATCTTTCGCGATTCGCTCCTGGTAGTCTTCGCGGTCTTGCAGTCCACCCGGGAAATGGCCACATTTTCGTATGGAGAATCAACAAAGTTGACCTTTATGAACTCACACAGGCCGGTGAACTTCTAACCACCTACAATACTTCGGATGTTTCTCTGGTCACGCCCCGTGATATTGTCTTTGGTCAAAGCACGGATGTTACGGATTCACGTAGAAAAATACATCTGTTTATTGCCGATAGTAAAGAGGAAGAAAGTGATTCAGAAATTCCAAAACATCTACGAATAGTCAATAGCGCTATTATAGAGGTCGATCTTAACCCCACTGGAGAAGCGAAAGAATCGAGTGCTGCAGCCACTAGTGGAGCAACCAAAACCTTTTTGGTACAGACGATCGACACCTCGAGGTTTTCGCCACCCAGCCCGGATCCTGCAGGTATCGGCTTCATCTCTCGCATGGATGATCTCCTGGTGAGCGATTCCGAGGTCAACGAAATGTCGATATTTAAAAATAAAAATCTATTCGAGTTGAACCTCTCCGGAAGTTTAACTCGAAGTGGAAGCACGACCCGCGCCGGGGCTGGTTTTTCCAATGAGCCGACTGGTATTGGTTATAATCCAAACAACGAGCATATCTTCGTTTCCGATGATCAAGCTAAAGATATCACTGAAGTCGATCCAGGCTCGGATGGATTATATGGAACCTCTGATGACAAAATAGTCTCGCTAATCGAAACCGACATATTTTCAAAGCCCGGTTTTGATCCAGAAGGCGTTACCTACGACCCGAATTCGCGAGATCTTTTTATTATCGATGGCGTTAACAATGAAATTTACCGTGTTGATGCCGGCAGTAATGGAAGATTTGATGGTGTTCCGGCGGGTGGTGGCGACGACGTTGTAACCAGCTTTGATACCGCCATTTTGGGTATTAAAGATCCGGAAGGCATCCATTACGACGAGACCAGTGGACGTCTACTCGTTGTCGGCAAAATTACCGATGAGATGTACGAAGTGACAACCTCGGGAAATTTAACAGAAGTATTTGATATCTCTGTCGCCAACGCCAGAAAACCGGCTGGAATAACGATGGCACCAGGAAGCAAAAATCCCTCCCGCATGAATTTCTATGTGGTCGATCGCGGTGTTGACAATAATGCTAACCCGAATGAAAATGATGGCAAGATTTATGAGTTAACGCTAGATTCGAATCCAAATACGAATACGCGCCCCTCGGTTTCCATCGATGCCCCTTCAAACGGCTCAAGTTTCGCTCAGGGACAAAATATCAGGTTCGAGGCCACGGCTAATGATGCACAGGATGGAAATATAGCCAACAGCCTTGAATGGAGTTCAAGTATAAACGGAAATTTTGGTAGTGGTGAACCTGTATCAATTTCAACCCTCTCGCCAGGTGCCCATACAATCACGGCAACCGCGACCGATAGCGGTGGTCTGACCGATTCTGATCAAATCACGATTACTATTTCCACAACAAATGCTCCGCCAGTAGTCCAAATTACTGAACCAAATGATGGTTCGATGTTTAACCAGGGACAAAGCATCTCGTTTAAGGGCACGGCCACTGATCCGGAAGATGCGAACGTAACATCCAGTATTGCCTGGAGGTCAAATATTAATGGCCAATTCGGTAGTGGTGGAAGCGTCACTACCTCGAGTCTCTCCGCCGGTATACATACCATTACAGCTACTGCCAACGATAGCAAGGGCGTGGAAGGTTCTGATGAAATCGTTCTCACAGTGAAAACAACCAGTGGAACACAAATGTTAGAAGTTCGAATTAATGCAAAATCGGACGATGCCGAGGAACGGATTGACCAGGTAATGTCAACCTCAAGTGGTGATCTAGAATGTGGTTTTAACACCGAGGGTACGGATGGAAATCAAACCATTGGACTTCGCTTCAGGGGCATTTCGATCCCGAAAGGCGCTTTCATCTCGAATGCTTATGTCCAATTCCATGCGGACGAATCTGGGTCAAAATCAACGGCGCTTACGATTAGAGGTCAGGATAGCAATAACCCAAGTACATTTTCCAGTTCCACTGCCAACATCAGTTCACGCCCGGTCACATCGACTTCAGTGAATTGGTCACCAGCAGCATGGTCTGCAGGTGATGCCGGCCTAGCTCAACGCACGCCCAATCTAGCAGCCATCCTGCAAGAGATCATCAGCCGATCTGGTTGGTCAAGTGGTAATGCGGTTGCATTAGTTATCAAGGGTTCTAGTTCTGGCAAGCGAACAGCCGAAGCATTTCAGTCTTCTGCGCCTGCAACAATAGCACCCTTGTTGCATATCGAATTTAGTACTACTGGTAGTGGTTCGAATACGCCGCCGACGGTTACTATCAATTCGCCGTCAAATGGAGCTACATTCTCTGAAGGGGAGACCATTAGTTTCAGCGGAAATGTGACAGACGTAGAGGATAGTAATTCAACATTGAGTTCAAACCTAAGGTGGACGTCCAATATTACTGGAGGAACTATCGGCAACGGTGGGTCTTTTAACCGTTCGAATTTACCAGTTGGGAGTCACACTATAACCGCAAGCGTGACGGATAGCGGTGGTTTGTCCGGTAGTGACTCGATTACTGTGATTATCACCTCTTCGACAGGTGGGCCACAAACGCTAGAGGTTCAAATTAATGCAAAATCTGACGATGCTGAGGAAAGGGTTGACAATGTAGTTTCGACCGGAAGCGGTGATCTTGAATGTGTTAAGAATACAGAAGGCACAGATGGGGATCAAACCGTTGGCCTTCGGTTTAAGGGAATTTCCATTCCAAAAGGTGCTACCATCTCGAACGCTTATGTCCAATTTCATGCAGATGAGTCTGGATCAACTTCAACCTCACTTACGATTAAAGGTCAAGACAGTAACAATGCGAGCACCTTTAGTTCGAGTATTAGCGGGGACATAAGTTCACGCCCAGTCACATCAGCTTCCGTGAATTGGTCACCCGCTTCCTGGTCTGCAGGTGATGCCGGTCTTGCCCAGCGCACCCCCAATCTGGCTGCCGTCATTCAAGAAATTGTCAACCGATCCGGTTGGTCGAGTGGTAACGCCGTGGCGCTCAAAATTACGGGGTCGGGAAAGCGAACGGCAGAGGCGTTTCAGTCTTCTGCGCCCGCCACAATAGCACCCTTGCTACATATTGAGTACAGCAATTGATATAGCATGGGCAATAATGTCAATCAATCAATCAATCAATCAATCAATCAATCAATCAATCGAT
>JAVJHY010831294.1:0-16782 GCA_035593235.1 Phascolosoma agassizii | reverse complement strand
CGTTTTGCGAGACCGCTTAAGTTGATGGCAGGAGCATTCATAGTTGGCCTTGGCTTTCTTATTTTTAAGCTTTAAATGTCATAGCTAACTGTATGTAAATTCAGCGTTTTTGTAAATCATAACAAAGGCTTTATCTGCTCAAATGTCTATTTGGTAGAAGTTTAGCATCGATTTTTCAGTCTGAAATTAGCGGTGAGGTGACAAAAATTGTCAGTTAGTTGATTTTTTGGGTGGTATTTCGGTGCTGGCTTATCATTAGGGGCTCAGTTATAGGGGGGGGTATTTTTGGCATGATTTATGCTTTGCCTTAAGTGTTTAGTCCTTTGGGGCAAACTTAAAATAATATTCCGGAGTGAATCATATGAAACAACTACAAAAAGGTTTTACCCTAATTGAATTGATGATCGTTGTTGCGATTATCGGTATTTTGGCTGCAACCGCTCTTCCTGCGTATCAGGATTACACCAAGCGTGCGAAAGTTGCTGAAGTCTTCGTTCTAGCGTCTAAAGATAAGCTGTCCATATCTGAGTTCTACATGTCTACAGGTGCTATGCCTGATACCACCAGCCAAGCCGGCATCAGCACTGATGGTGGTCAGAGTGACTACATTACCGCTATTGGTTTCACCACTTCTGTTAGTGGCGGCGCTAGGCTGGCTGACATTACTTATACTATTGCTACTAGTATTGAGAACCCTGCTGCGACGGTTGTTTTCGGTGGCACCGGTTCTGATTCTGGTGTTCAGTGGGTTTGTACGGATAGTACTCTTGACCCTAAGTACTTGCCTGCTAACTGTCGTTAATGGTTTGCATGTATTGTTAAAGGCCTCTTATTGAGGCCTTTTTTTTGCGTTGAATTATATGTTGAGAGTTTGGATGAGTAATCGATCACAGGCGATAGTAGGGATGTTGTTGTTCTTATCGCTGGCCTTAACGGTGCTGATTTATTGGCCGGGATTACAGGGTGTCTTTTTGGTGGACGACACATACAATCTAGAATTGTTAAATCAGTATGGTGGCGTCACTGACTGGAGAAGTTTTAGGGCGTTTGTATTTGACAATCCCTCTGGTCTGTTGGGCCGCTCGGTATCCATGCTCAGTTTTTTATTGAATGACCAGTACTATCCTGGGGATGTCAGCAGTTATCGATACACAAACTTAATGGTCCACTGTTTGTGTGGCCTTCTGATGTTTTGGTTGCTCTTAAAGCTATTGCATCAGTTCTTTGGTATGAAGAGTGAGCATTTAGTTATCGCGTTGGTGGCGGCGGTATGGTGGCTGGTATCCCCGTTTAATGTGTCCACGACGTTGTATGTTATTCAGCGTATGGCTCAGTTGGCGACCTTGTTTAGTTTGGTTGGCCTATTGTTATATATGTATGGTCGGGTGTTGGCTGAATCGGACCCAGTTCGGGGCGCGTTGACCGCTTTCTTTGGGCTCTACATCGTAGGATTGTTGGCTCTTTTTAGTAAAGAGAGTGGCGCATTGATATTTTTGTATGCGCTGGCTTTGGAGTTGGGTTTTAGGGCTGCGAGGAAGCCATCACATAAATACATTACCTTGCTTGTTTTAGTGCCGGTTGCACTTATTTTGGCCTACATGGGTTACCGGCTATTCTTTACTTCAGACAGCTCTGTACGAAATTTTACCAACCATGAACGCTTATTGACGGAATTAAGAATTCTTTGGGTTTACCTGTTTAAGGCTGTCATACCGGCTGTGGGTAAGATGGGGTTGGTGCACGATGATTTTCCAATCTCGTTCTCATTATTGAATCCGATTTCTACATTATTGGCTCTTGTTGCTCATGTCTCGCTGTTGGCTGTAGTGTGGGTGAAGCGTAGACAATTTCCAATGCTTCTCTTGGCGGCGTCTTGGTTTTATGGCGGCCATTTGATGGAATCCACGGTTATTCCTTTGGAGTTGTATTTTGAGCATCGAAACTACATGCCTATTATGGCTGTTTACTTTGTAATTACATATTGGGTGTGGTCCTTGCTCGGGCAGAGAAAATTTTATCGGGTAGGTTTGGTACTTTTAATTGCGGTATCCGCAGTGGTGTGTGCACAGCGTGCAATTTTGTGGAGCAAGCCTTTTGCGCTTTTCAAAGTTTGGGCTCATGAGCATCCCGAGTCTATAAGGGGGCAAACCATGTATGCGCGCTCACTATTGGTGAGGCATGATTTTGACGGGGCTTTTATCGAGCTTAATCGCATTAGGAATAAATGGCCGGAGGCCATACATTTGGATTATGTGCTACTGGATCAGGCTTGTCGGGGGAATATGCCGCTGGCATTCAGTATGATTGAATTACAGGAAAAAATGGTTGCGGCAAGTTATTATGGTAGTTTGGTCAGCTCGGTAGAAAACCTTAGGGATGCATTTGAGCGGCAGCGATGTGAGTTTTTGGATGCCGAATTGATGCATCGGATATACCAAAGTGCTGAGAGCTTTAAATATGTTGTCCGCCCAGTGAAGGCAAAATTTGCTTTCTGGGATTCTCAGTTGTATGTGCAGGAAAGGATGCTGGGTAAGGCGCTAGAGGCCTCCGATAGGGCGTTTAGTTATGAGGCTACACCGATAGTACTAATGCATAAGGCTGTTTTATTGGCTAGTGCTGGATTGCTTGATCAGGCGCAGGCAGAGCTGATTAAAGGCTTGGTACTAGAGTCATCCAAGCCGGCTCATAAAAGAAAATTAGTTGAAGAGATGACACGTTTCAATAGTGAAATAGAACAAATCAAACTAAGCCAGTAGAGGGTGAAAGAATTGACGGTATCCATTGTAATACCCGCTAAGAATGAAGGTCGGGCGCTAGGTAATTTGCTGCGGAGTCTGCGAGAGCTTTATCCTGAGTATGAGATTGTTGTTGTTGATGATGGCTCTACGGATGAAACTGCGGCTATAGTCGATGTTAGTGGGGCTAAGCGCATTAGTCATCCTTATTCTGTTGGCAATGGAGGCGCTATAAAGACCGGTGCTCGTGCTGCAACGGGTGATGTGATTGTCTTCATGGATGGAGATGGGCAGCATGCCCCAGAAGACGTGCAGCGATTACTGGATAAAAAAGCAGAAGGCTTTGATATGGTCGTTGGTGCAAGAAAGAGTCTTAAGGACCAGGCAAATATTTTTAGGGGTTTGGCCAACAAAATTTATAATAAGCTAGCATCTCTAATGGTCGGGCATACTATTGAAGATTTAACCTCTGGGATGCGAGTGGTGGATAGAAAGAAATTTATTCAATATTTGAACCTTCTTCCAAATGGATTTTCCTATCCAACAACCAGTACTATGGCTTTTTTTAGGTCGGGTTATTCGGTGGGCTACTTGCCAATAGATGTCTCTGCTAGAGTTGGTTCCAGTCATATTAATATCTTTAAGGATGGTGTTCGTTTTTTTCTGATTATATTCAAGATTTCCACCTTATATTCTCCTCTAAAGCTGTTTTTCCCGTTAAGTATGATTGTGTTTTTGTTGGGGTTGGTGCGTTATGTGTATACCTACTCAATCGCGGGAACGTTTACCAATATGTCAGCTACCTTGTTTGCTTCAGCTTTGACTATTTTTCTTGTAGGTCTGGTCTCAGAGCAGATTGCTACCTTAATGTATATGAAAACGGGTGAGGGGCGTGAGTCAGACCAATAACAAAAAGAGGCTTCTTGTGTTGACGACCTCCTTTCCTAATACAGAAAACCCCTCTGCGGGCACCTTCGTGTCGAGTTTTAGTCAGGCGGCCTCAAAAAAATATGATGTGACAATATTAGCTCCGTCGGCAAGGGGTTCAGAGTTGATCCCCCCTTCAGGGGTGTCTCGTTTGTTTTCTTTTCGATATGCGCCAGGAGTTTTAGAGGTGCTTGCACAGTTTGGTGGAGGGATACCTTCAGCATTGAAAGCCAATCGTTGGCTGCACTTACTAGTCCCATTTTTTTTACTTGGTTATTTCATTAGGGCTTTTAGTCTGGTTGCTAGGTCAGATCAGGTTCAGGCTAATTGGATCGTCTCAGGCTTGGTTGCCGTTATTCCCTGTTGGCTCATGCGTAAACCATTGGTTGTTACTTTACATGGTGAGGATGCTAGAAAGGTGTCGGCAAGGGGTGTTGATTACCTTTTGTTAAGATTTTTCATGGTGTTTGGGGTTCGGTTAGTCGTAGTAGGTCAGCAAATGCGTGACTCCCTTTGTTCTGCATTTCCTGTCGAGACAGATAAGATTCATTGGATTCCTAATGGTGTGTCTGATTGTTTGTGGGATGCGGAGGCGGTTAGGCGAGATTATTCAAAACCGCTTCGCATGATTGTTGTTGGTAGTTTAATACCTCTAAAGTCAATAGATCATGCTCTTAGGTTGATGTCTATATTGAAATCTAAGGGGGTTGAAGTTGTTTTACGGATTGTTGGCGACGGTCCAGAAAGGTCAAATCTAGATCGTATGGTTGCTGATGGTGGGCTGGGTGATAGTGTGGTTTTTACTGGAGCTGTGACACAGAATGACTTGTTCCGCATGTACGGAGAGAATGACTTACTTCTGACCTGTAGCAGGGCTGAAGGGCGCTCAAGTGTTGTTGTGGAGGCAATGGCGTCGGGTTTATTGGTTGTGGGGGCAGATGTTGATGGTGTACGCGAATTGCTGGGTCCAATAAACACAGCCTTTAGTTTTCCTTATGGTGATATAGATGCTTTAGCAGGAGTTATTGAGTCGCTCAATATGGAAACTGCTTTCAATCGATTAAAAGATACGAGTAGAGAGTATGCTGTGTCAGTTTTCCCTAGCTGGGCGGCAACAGTTGACTCGTATGAGTGTTTGTTTAATGAAATGTCTCTGTAGGGGCTGAGAAGATGTTTATTATTTAGGTGGTAAAATATCTTGGCTTAAAGTGTGTGGCTTGATAAGTGGAAGGAAATTAATTGCTTAGGAGAGCTGGGGTTATATGTTTTTAATAAGCTCAAGGTTGAAGATACTTAAAATTTACATGCTTTAAATCTAGATTCGGCCTATAGGAGGCTCCTATCTTGGAGTGTATATTATTCCTGTTGTTAATGTCTATTTTTACGGCAAGTTGTGCGAGTGACTATTTTTCTAGGGCTGCGGGTTAGCAATAAGTATGATGAAAGATATAGGGGTTCTCAGTATAGGGAGTGGAGTCTCGCAACTGGCAGCATTTTTTTCATATATGCTTTTGGCTAGGCTCTATTCGCCTGAAAGTTTTGGATTGTATGCAGTGTTGATCGGCTTGGCCGCTATTATTGGTTCTGTATCGTCTTGTCGGTATGAGATGACAGTGTTGTTGCCTCGAACAGATCGGTGGACGAATGTATCAAAGGCTAATGCATTGTTAATCAGTCTGTTTATGAATTTTAGCCTTACTCTAGTTTATGTTTTTTTGGCTTTGTTAGGTATAGATTTTTTCCGCGATAATTGGTGGGTGTTAAGTATATTGTCGGTTGGTATGTCAGTGTCAAATATATCTGGATTTGTCTGTAATAGAGAAAAAAAGTATATATTTTTAATTCTATCTCAGTTGTCAAGAACAATTATTTTTGCAGTATTTGCATATTTATTTATGCTGTTTGGAGGTGAGGGGCGTGGCCTTGAATTCTCTATGTGTCTATCTCTGGCGCTGGTCTCATCAGCTCAGTTAGTACTATTGTTTGATTGGAATGAAATGCTAAAAATTAAGCCCAAGTATTTTATTGTCTGGGCTAGGCGCCATATAAAATTTCTAAAGTACTCTGCGCCAGCTGTCTTAGTTGGTAGTGTGGCGGGTCAGCTTCCATTACTTTTGTTTTATAACTTTTTCGGAGAGGCTAGTGCTGGTGTTTATAGTCTAGTTCATAGGGTTATTATGGCTCCTGTTGGAATAGTGTCTGGAGCCGTGAATCGTGTGTATATACAAGTGGTGGCTAAATCTAGGGTAGGCAATAAAAAACTTTGGTCTATTACTAGGCGTATAATTATATATGGTGTTTGTTTGGCCGGTGGGGCGGTGTTCGTGTTTTCCATCATGTTTAAATTGGAGGTTTTAAGTTTATTGTTTGGTCCATCTTGGCACTCTATTGATAGCTATGCCATGGCTCTTCTTCCTTGGTTTGCGATGAGTTTTATAGCAAAGAGTGTTTCAGGTTTCGCGGTATTAGGCCGTAATGAACTAGGGTTATATTTTCAGGTGTTACAGTTGTTAGTAGTCGCCGCTTCAGTTTTTATTGCTTATATGTTAGCTCTAAGTTTTCATGTGTCGTTGGTGCTAATGGCTTCGGCAATGTCTATCGTTTGTTTGATTCAGGTGGTTAGTGTTGCAAAAATCACAAAAAAAATGGAGGGTGTATAAATGAATTACCAGTGTTCTCCATTGTTTATTGTGTCTTCCGAGAGGAGCGGTTCTAATTTACTAAGGAATCGAATCACAGAGTCTCAGTCGTTGTATCTTGGTGCTTCACCTGCACACTTTTTAAAGCATATGTTTTATCAGGAGCCATACTTTGGTGACTTGCATGAAGATAGGAATTTTGAAAGTTTCTTACAGTTGGCATTAGATCTTTGTAAGTGTCATTTCTCGCCGTGGCAGGTAGACTGGAGCGTTGATTCGTTGAGGGAGGGTTTTCCTGTTGATGTGGATAGAAACTCTATACAAATAATGCACTATCTAATGAATAAGTATTCAAAGGAAAATGGTTACCAAGGGTATATTTGTAAAGATAATTATTTATATGAGTTTGCCAAAGATATTGCATGTCAAATTCCTCAGGCCAAGTTTATTTACTTATATAGGGACCCAAGAGATTGTGTGCTTAGTGAAATAAGTAGGCCTGGGCGTAGCCGGCAGATAATTAGATTTTCTAAGTTGTGGTGCTATGAACAAACGAAAGCAATAAAGTTAGCATGTGATTTAGGGAAGACTGGTCGATGTATGATGCTTTCCTATGAGAAGTTTATTAATAATGAATCTGAGATTTTGAAGGGTGTTTTAAGCTTTATGGCTGTCAATGAGGGCGTGAAAGGCAGCTATATGGATGGTTTGATTGAATATTCACATGACTGGAAGAATATCAATAAAGTGACAGATAGTGGAAATTTTCATAATTATAAAGTTGGTTTGTCTCACAAAGAGATTTCTTTGGTTGAGATGATCTGTTTTCAGCAGATGAGTTATCTTGGGTATTCAGTGGATGAAAAGAATAAGTCTAATTTGGTTGGAGTGGTTGATATATTAAGAGAAAGTATTATTAATACTGTTTTTAAGTTTTTTAATGGTATTAATAAATCCACTTCTATAAGAAGTAAGCGTGGTGAAAAGGTAAAGAGTTATAGTGTTTCGTACCGATGTGATAATTAGGTTATATTTTTGGTTGTTAATATGATGCAGATTATATTTAGAGCTCTCTGGAGGGGAGGTTATAGTGAGGGCTTCAATGCCTCGTTGTGGCTTCGTCAAACAATAATTCAAAAATTATTTAGAGTTAATGGTGGTGTTCCTTGGCCTGTTCACTGGAGTAGTAAGGTGGTCGCGTTTAAAAAAATTAACCGTGGCAACCGGTTTCCGGGCTTAAGTCATGGGTGCCATATTGATGCTAGGAATGGAATAAATTTAGGTTGTAATGTGTGGGTTGGTCCTAGAGTGTCGCTAATCTCAATGAATCACAATGTAAATAACTTTAATGAATATACTAAGGCATCACCCATTGTGATCGGAAACAATTGTTGGTTAGGGGCTAATTCAGTTGTTTTGCCCGGCGTTAAGTTGGGCCCGCATACTGTCGTTGCTGCAAGCGCTGTAGTTTCCCAGTCATTTCCTGAAGGGAATCAGGTAATAGCGGGTGTTCCAGCTAAAATTATTAAACACCTCCCAGACTATGATGTGTCTGAGAGCCTAAGCCATAAAAATTAAAAGTGTTGACTAATTAAACGTGATTTTTCTTCATAAACTATTGTCGTTCTTGGCTAAATTTAGCTCGCCTATCCTTACTTATTTAGAGCTTAAGGCGCTAAATAATTACTCCGCGAAGGCATTGTCTCATCAGCCAATATTTATTGTTGGGGCGCCAAGAAGTGGTTCAACCATTTTATTTCAGGCATTAACTAATAGCTGTGAACTGACGTATTTTGATAATTTCACATCTGCTTTTTATAGGAATATTTTTTTGGGGTATGTTGTTAGTAACTTTTTATTTCGTGGTAGAGCTCACAATGTTTTTTCTTCTGAATTCGGAGATACACGAAGATATGGTTTTATGGCGCCCAGTGAGTCGGGGAAATACTGGGGGCGATTTTTTTTAGCAAGTAGTCCTTATTCTACGCCGGAAGGAATCTCTAAATTCTCGTTAAGTTGTATTAAAAGAGATGTTTCGGCAATAATAAATAAGAGTAAAAGACCGTTAATAATTAAAAATCTTATTTTGGGACAAAGGTTGGCAGTAATAGCAAAAATATTCCCTTCAGCAAGGATAATTTTCATTCAGAGAAATGTCAGTGGCTGTTCTGAATCGATATTAAATGCGAGAGTAAAGCTAGGTATTCCAGGTGATCAATGGTGGAGTGTTAGACCGAAGGATTTTAGAGCGTTGCAGCGCCTACCTCTAAGGGAAATGTGTAGTGCTCAAGTTTTATCGATTAATGAACAGATTGAAAGTGATTTAGATCTATTTAATGAAAATAATGTTTTTCGTGTCGATTATGATGGGATGAATGCGGGGCTTATTCGTGAAATTGCAGGCTGGTTAGAGGTTGATTGTAAGGGGGGGGAGACGCTTCCGTCCTTTAATATGGATTGCAGCTGATGTACCTTTTTATTTAAGATTGTATTACAAAAACGTTAATTTAGTAATTTGAGTGATCTATGAAAGAGCGTTATCGGAAACTCTGTCAAATTGAATTGGGTATGCCTCTATTTATGAATGATTGGTGGCTTGACACAGTTTGTGGGTGTGATGGCTGGGGCGTCACATTAGCAGAAAAAAATAATATTGTTGTCGCAGTAATGCCGTATGCAATACGCTCAAAATTTGGATTTAAGGTTGTTGAGCAGCCTAAGTTGACTCCCTTTTTAGGCGTCTGGTTTATCGATAGGCCGGCTACTGTCGCTGGTTTCCGAGAAGTTATATCTGAGCTTATAAGTTCTCTTCCAAAATTTTCAGACTTATCACTAAATTTTCATTCTTCATTCGTGGATTGGCTTCCTTTTTATTGGGGAGGATATAATCAAACAATTCGTTATACATATCGCTTGTCACTACAGAAATCACATTTAGATCTTTGGGCTGGGCTCCGGGCAAATATTCGAAGAGAAATAAAAAAAGCGAAGGGGCGATATTCTCTTAAAGTTGTTGAAGGCGATATTCAGAGTTTTATCAGGTTAAACCGATTGGTTTATGAGCGCCAAGGCAGGCTCCCGCCGTATTCAGATGATTTTTTGCGGTCGATTGACCGTGTTTTAGGGGAAAAAAACTGTAGAAAGATATTAATGGCGGTTGATTCCGAAGGTAATCAACATGCGGCAGCCTATATAGTGTGGGATGATAATGTCTCATATTATCTAATGGGTGGTTCAGATCCGAATCTCAGAACGAGTGGAGCTATGAGTTTGTGCCTGTGGGAGTCTATTAAGTTCTCTTCAGGGAAAGTTGAAACCTTTGATTTTGAGGGTTCAATGATTCAGTCAGTAGAACGATATTTCAGGGCTTTCGGTGGGGTTCAAGATCAGTATTTTAATTTGTATAAAACTCCGTCATTTGGATTGCGTTTATATCGTTTACTTACGAGTTTTAAATGAGCTTTGCATCGATAAAACTTAGTGAGAATGTAATTAAGTGGCTTGAACAGTTGTTGTGTGAGCGTTTGGGCGAGGGGTTTAAACTTCGATTTACTGATGAAGATTCTGTATCAATATTTTACTGTGACTCGTTACTGTCCATAAAAATACTTCAGAATACTTCAGAGTTCTATACGGATTCAAAAAAAGTTAATTGTCCTATATGGGATTCTACAGGTTGGAATGCTCCAGTTGATAGGTTTATTCCAGCTCCAGGTTGGACGGACGCTTCAGTTACTCTTGTTGAGAAGGCTCATTTTGGCTATCAACTGAATTATAATATTTTAGGTTTAATGTACTGGTCGCTTACACGGCAAGAAGAGGTTTTTCATCATGGGGCTGATAGCCACCAAAGGTTTCTGTCCGAAGACTCACATTGTAAAAGGTATGATTATTTATCTCGTCCAATTGTTGATGAATGGATTGAAATATTAAAACAAATCGTTAAAACATGTTGGCCTGAGATAGCATTTCCTAAATCTGGTTTTAGAGTTAGTCTATCCCATGATGTGGATCGCCCCAGTAAATATGTTTTCAAGTCCCTTCCTAGGTTTTTATATGGATTGGCAGGTGATTGTCTGAGGCTAGACTTTTCCTCATTATTACTCTCTATCCAGTTGAGGTTCTCCTCTGAAGACGGCCTGTCAAAGTTTGATCCGTTTAATACATTCGAATGGATAATGGACTTGTCAGAAGAGTCTGGTTTTCTAAGTTCTTTTTACTTTCTCTGCGGTGTCACGAATAAAGAATTTGACGCTGATTATTCTATAAGTGATCCAAAAATAATTCTCCTAATTAATGATATGGCTCGCAGGGGCCATGTTATTGGTCTTCATCCTAGTTACGACTCACTGTATTCTTCGGCGATAATTTCTGTAGAGTTTGAGCGTCTTAAGAATGTCTGTGTTAGCCAAAAGATTAATCAATTAAGCTGGAGTTCTAGGATGCATTATCTGAGGTGGAGTCATCCGCATACCTTATTAGCTCTTGATTCGGCAGGGATATCGGTAGATAGCACGATGGGTTTTGCTGACCATGTTGGTTTTAGGTGTGGTACCTGTCATGACTACCAAGCTTATGATATAGAAAATGATTGTCCGATGAATATTCGTATTCAGCCTCTAATAGTAATGGATCAGAGCATCCTGTCGAAGAAATACATGTCGATTTCTGATATAGACCTTGCTGTAGATATAATTATTGATTTAAAGGAAAGCTGTGAAGCGGTGTCAGGTGTCTTTACAATGCTCTGGCATAATACATCTTTGACTACAGATTTCGAGCGTGAGCTCTATAAGAGAGTTGTCTTATCTTTGTAGTTAAAACTAAGTGGTTATGCGGATCAAAAATAGTGTTTTGGTTTAGATGGCTAGTGAAATTTTAAGAAAGCAGTGCTAAATATGATGTTCTGGCGTCGGGGTAATCCTGACGGTGTAGGTTTTCTAATGGTAGTATAAAAAGTATTGGTAAATAATGACCCGAAAATATATTTTCTCAATAGTGCTGAATAACTTCACCAACGACAGCAGGGTATTAAAAGAGTGCCGCTCTTTAATTGATCTAGATTGTAAGGTTTCAGTGATAGCTATGCATTCTGAGGGTTTGGCAGAACAGGAGTTTATTGATGACATTGACGTGAGGAGAATCAAACTAAGGTCTAAAGGTTGGTCAACAATATATGTTGTTAAGTTAGTTAAGTATGTTGAGTTTTTAATTAAATCAGTTTGGTATGCAAGAAACCGTGCAGATATTCTCCATTGTAATGATCTGAACGGGTTGATTCCTGGTTGTTTAATAAAGATGCTCTCTTCGAGGCCTGTTAGCATAGTTTACGACGCACATGAGTATGAAACAGAGGTTTTGGGTCTGACGCCTTTCATTAGAAAAGTTTTAAGATTTATTGAAAGGCGCCTTTTGAATCGTGTGAGTGCAGTTATTACGGTTGGAGATAAAATCGCTTCAGAGTATCAGCGGATTTATGGTATTGATCTGCCGGTAGTCGTTATGAATTGTCCGGAAAAAAGTAGGGCACTAAAGGGAAGTTATTTTAGGCGTCACTTTGATATTTCTGAGGATCAAACGATTTTCTTATATCAAGGGGGGTTGGCACCTGGTCGAGGAGTTGAGCAGCTTTTACATGCTTTTCAAGGGTTTAAGGATGCTAAAGCTGTTTTAATATTGATGGGCTATGGGACTCTAACGTCACTGGTCGAAACTGCAGCGAGTGATTGTTCTAATATATACTATCATCAGGCTGTTTCATCTAAAAAACTTCTTAGGTACACAGCGTGTGCGGACTTTGGTTTTTCTTTTATTGAAGATGTTTGTTTAAGTTATCGTTATTGTTTGCCGAATAAGTTATTTGAATACGCTAATGCTAGGGTCCCAGTCATTATTTCAAATCTACCTGAAATGAGGCGTATGGTTGAGATGTATTCTTTGGGGATTGTTGCAGAGGAAATATCGACTTATGGCGTGCGTAAAGCTGTAGTGAAAGCTATGTCAATGGATAAGAACGATTTCTTTAGTTCTGGTGAGCTCGAAGATCTAACATGGGAGCATCAAGTTGAGAAGTTTAAAAAAGTATATGCGCCAATCCTGGATGAATAATTATATGTCTAATATGAGAGGCTTAAATTGAAAAATTTTGTCATGATTGGTGCTGCAGGCTATATAGCTCCTCGTCATATGAAAGCGATTAAGGATACGGGAAATGTACTTCTTGCGGCTTTAGATAAAAACGATTCAGTTGGCGTAATTGACAGCTATTTTCCCGAAGCTGATTTTTTTGTGGAATATGAACGTTTTGATCGTCATATCGATTTATTAAAGCGTAAGGGCGTAAAGGTGGATTATGTCAGCATTGCATCGCCTAATTATTTACACGATTCTCACATTAGATTTGCCTTGAGGCAGGGTGCAGACGCTATATGTGAAAAACCGCTGGTGCTAAATCCTCATAATATTGATGCTTTACAAGAAGTTGAGCAGGAAACAGGTAAAAGAGTCTTTAATGTTCTCCAGCTACGTTTGCACCCCAGTGTGATTGCCCTGAAGCAAAAAGTAGATGCTGAATTGCTAGCTGATCCTACTAAAGTATTTGATGTGGATCTGACCTATCTCACCAGTCGAGGCAATTGGTATTTTACGTCATGGAAAGGTGATGAAACTAAATCTGGTGGGATTGCCACCAATATAGGGGTTCATTTTTATGACATGCTTTCATGGATCTTTGGCGATGTATTAGAGAACCGAGTGTTCGCTAGAGACTATGATATGAATTCAGGGTATTTGCTCTTTAAGCATGCTCGGGTTCGCTGGTTTCTTTCCGTAAATTACCGCTATATCCCGGAAGAGCTTAAGAAATCGGGTGTAAGAACTTATCGTTCAATCACTATTGAGGGTGAAGAGTTAGAGTTCTCGGGTGGTTTTACCGATCTGCACACGGAGACCTATAAGCACATACTGAGTGGTAAGGGCTTTGGTCTAGAAGAGGCAAAGCCGAGTATTAATATTGTGCGTGATATCCGAACCGTGAACGTCGACAAAAATTCTTCGGGGTCGGACTTTCATCACCCCTTCTTGTTGGGGGGGTAAGATGGAGGGCGTGTTTGTACATGAAACGTCTATCGTAGACGAAGGTGCAGCTCTTGGTATAGGCACGAAAATTTGGCACTTTTCTCATATATCTTCACAGACCAAAATAGGGCGAAACTGCTCTGTTGGGCAGAATGTCTTTGTGGCGAATAATGTCACAATTGGTAATGGGGTAAAGGTCCAGAATAATGTGTCCGTTTATGATGGCGTAGTTCTTGAGGATGACGTTTTCTGTGGACCCAGCATGGTTTTTACTAACGTCTATAACCCAAGGTCAGCCATAGAGCGAAAATCTGAATACCGTCCTACCCGAGTTTGTAAAGGGGCAACTCTTGGAGCTAACTGTACGGTAGTTTGTGGTGTAACTATTGGTGCCTATTCCTTTGTAGGAGCGGGTGCCGTGGTCAATAGGGATGTTCCTTCCTTTGCACTAATGGTTGGTAATCCAGCTCGGCAAATTGGGTGGGTCAGTGAATACGGTGAGCGGTTGGACCTTCCACTTAATGGAAGTGCTGAGTCATCTTGTCCCCATACGACGCAGCGGTATAGATTGCAGGGCTCAATCCTGCAAAGGGTTTGAGGGCGGGTAGTGGAATTTATAGATCTTAAATCACAGTACAAGGCACTTCAGGCCAAGATAGACAGTCGAATACAGTCGGTTCTGTCCCACGGTAAATATATATTAGGGCCAGAAGTTTTTGAGGTTGAAGAAAAGCTGGCTGAATTTGTGGGTGTCAAACATGCCATCAGTTGTGCAAATGGAACGGATGCATTGGTGTTGGCGTTAATGGCGTTGGGCGTTCGTGCTGGAGATGCGGTTTTTTGCCCAACCTTCACTTTTTTCGCTACCGCGGAGGCGGTATCATTTATTGGTGCTATCCCAGTCTTTGTGGATTCTGATCACGCTAGTTTTAATCTTTGTGTTGAAGATCTAGATAGAAAAGTCAATAAGGTTAAGCGATCTGGGATACTTAATCCCAAAGCAGTGATAGCCGTTGATCTTTTTGGACTTCCCTGTGAGTACCCTGAAATAAGTGCTGCTTGTGACAGGCATGGGCTCGATCTAATTGAGGATGCAGCTCAGGGTATGGGGGGCTCGATTAACGGTAAACGATGTGGGTCATTCGGCCGGATTGCTACCACAAGCTTCTTTCCCGCTAAACCATTGGGGTGCTATGGAGACGGTGGAGCTGTATTTACCGATGATGATGATTTGGCTGAGCGAGTATTGTCTCTACGTATGCACGGTAAGGGTGAAAATAAGTACGATAACGTTCGAATTGGTATGAACAGTCGAATGGATACCTTACAGGCTGCTATTTTGCTAGAAAAATTAGCAGCTTTTCCCGGTGAGCTGCTACGTAGGGCTGAGTTCGCAGAGCTTTATCGGCAACTTTTACCCGCAGAGTTTCATACTCAAGCCTTGGGGGAGGGTGTTATTTCCGCATGGGCTCAATTTAGTGTGGTTTGCCCGAATCGCGATAAGGTCATTCAATCACTCAGTGGTCGAGATATTCCGACCGCAATTTATTACAAGCAATGTTTGCATCAGCAACCTGTATATGAGTTTTTAGCTGAGGTGGATACTGATTTTCCTAAAGCTTGTCAGCTTTCTGATTCTGTTGTTAGTTTACCTATGCATCCTTACATGGATAGCGCCATGATTGAGCTGGTAGTCGATACCCTACAGTTATGAAAGTCCACTCAGCGTATCATGACCGTTTCTGTTACAAGAGGTCCGCTTGAAAATTTTACATTTAACCGCTGTTGGTAAACTCAATGATGGTGTTAGGCAGCAGCTCGACTATGAAACCAAAGCTGCACGCCAACTAGTGGGGGTAAAATGGGATGTGCTCTGTATACACGACGGTAACCCTTTAAGCTGTTTTGAGCGGCGTACCCCAAAGCCTCTTAGGTTGCCGATTCTAAGGAATATCTATTCATGGTGGATCATTAATAAACTCAAGCACGATTATGATCTGATCTTGCAGCGATATATGACTATAGATCCGTTTCAAGTTATTTTCGCTCCTTTGTTTAGTAATCGTTACACAATTCATCATACTAAAGAAATATTGGAGCTTCCGCATTTAAAGCCGGGGATTATTGGGAGTTCGGCTGCCCAGTTAGAAAAGATTCTCGCCCCTTATGGTCTTCGTTTTGTTCGGGGCGTGATAGGGGTTACTCAGGAAATTGCTGATTATGAACAGACGTTATTAAGTATATCGTTACCTACGTTGGTCTACCCGAATGGCATAGATTGCTCTGAGTTTACCGCTCTTCCTGATGATCGTGGGGGTAATGTAAAGTTGGCTTTTGTAGCTTCACGTTTTTTTTCTTGGCATGGGTTGGAATCATTACTAGCGACTGTGCAGTCAAATCAAGACAGCCAAAACACAGTAGAGCTTTTTCTCATTGGGGAGCTATCTAAAGCTCAGGCTGGATTAGTAAGCCAAATCTCGAACGATAATGTCCTAATACATTGTTGTGGGTATTTGCAGCAGGCAGAGATGCGAAGTTTGTTGTCTTCTTGTGATCTGGGGTTGGGATCGTTTGAGTTAATGCGGAAAGGGTTGGCTGAGGCATGTACGTTAAAGGTTAGGGAGTATTTGGTTCAAGGTTTACCTGTTTACGCGGGGCATAGGGATTCAGCATTACCCGATGATTTTGTTTTTTTTCGATGCGGTGCAGTTGAGGTAACAGATATTATCGCCTTTGCATTGGAAATGAGGGGGTATTCTAGAGCTACCATCATCGAGCGTTCAGAGGCATATATTGAAAAAACGAAGATTATGCAAAGGCTAGTTTCGCAATTAGCTAATGAACCGCATGGATAAATCCACCGCCTTGCAGTCCTTAGTCAGCGCACCAATAGAAATAAAATCCACGCCCGTTTCAGCTTTCTCACGCAGTGTATCTTTTGTAATTCCGCCGGACGCTTCCAGCTTGGCAGGGCTACCCAATTCTTTGTTGGTGGCCACAGCGGTGCGCAAATCGTCATTACTGAAGTTATCTAGCATAATAATATCGGCACCGGCATCTAGTGCTTCTTGCAGCTCAAAGAGGTTTTCCACTTCGACTTCGACAGGCTTTCCGGGGGATTGTTTTTTGGCCGTACTGATAGCTTGTTGAATGCCGCCACAGGCTGCGATGTGGTTTTCTTTAATCAAGAACGCGTCGTGGAGGCCGATGCGGTGGTTATGGCAATCGCCGCAGGTGACGGCGTATTTTTGTGCGGTACGTAGACCTGGAATAGTTTTTCGGGTGTCTAAGATTTTTACGCCAGTACCTTCCACTAATTTTGCGTACTGAGCAGAAACGGTAGCTGTGGCAGATAATAGCTGTAGGAAGTTTAGCGCGGCGCGTTCACCGGTGAGTAATGAGCG
>JAVJHY010830237.1:0-16783 GCA_035593235.1 Phascolosoma agassizii | reverse complement strand
TGCACCAAATACTCGAGAAGGGTCCACACGAAGAGTCCCGATCCGGCCGCGATCAGAATCCCCACCCAGTTCAATACGCGCACCTGCCAGCCATCCGGAGAGCCTAGCGCCCACCCCCGCCGGTTGGCGCAGCCTGACGACGCCTTCCACCGCGAGAGGCTTCTCGGCTCCGTCCTAGGTCACGGCTCCTGCCGCTTTCAGCTCCAGGATCCGATCCATCCCGTACCCGAGCTCCCTGAGGATCTGTTCCCCGTGCTCGTTGAACTCCGGCGAACGCTGGGTGCCGGCCGGCGTCTCGTCATATTGCACCGGCGTCTGGATCAAGTCGAACTCGACGCCTTCTCGGGTCGCGGTGCGGGCCACGTAGTCGTTGGCCTGCACTTGAGGATCTTCGACGACCTCCAGCGAGTTCTGAACCGGCGCCCACTGCCCCTTCAAGGTCTGAAAGGTCTGACACCACTCGGCCATGGTCTTCGTGACGGTGACCTCGCGGATCAACTGAACCGCTTCTTGGGTATTCGCCGCCAAGTTCTCATGGGAGTCGAAACGTGGATCGGTAGCCCACTCGGGATGACCGAGATGGGCACAGAAATCCGGCCAGTAGTGGAAGCCTTGTAGCATCACCATGCTCAGGTATTTGCCGTCCCGGGTCGGGTAGGTGTTCACCAACGGATTGGCGCCCTGGGTCGATCCTGGCATCGGAGTTCCCCAGGGACGGCCCATCTGAAGCGAGAGTGCAATACCGGCGGACATGGCCCAGGTTCCGGCCGCGAGTAAGGACACGTCGACCACCGAGGGTTCGCCGGTGCGCTCGCGCTTGAACAGCGCCGAGGCAATGCCACCGGCGATGGTCATTCCGCCCATGCTGTCCCCCCAGGCAGGACCCGGCTGACCTAACACACCATCCAACTCATCCGGAGTGGCACTTGCGGCATTCCCCGCGCGACACCAGAAGCTGGTCATGTCATAGCCACCCTTCGCGGCATCGGGCCCCTTCGGGCCAAATGCCGTTCCACGCACATAGATGATCTTCGAGTTCTGCTGTCGAAGGTCGGCGACATCAATGCGAAGCTTGGCCAGCGTATGGGGTAGCTTGTTCGTCAGGAATACATCGCTGGTCCGAGCCAGCTCATACAAGAGTTCGAGACCTTCCTCTTTCTGCAGATCGATTCCGATCGACCTCTTGCCCCGATTGGAGTGCTCGTTGAGCACATGCACTCCTTGCGAGAGATCCATCACGCCGCTCCGCCCGAGGGCTCGCATCGCGTCCCCGCGCTCTGCGTGCTCGACCTTGATGACATCCGCCCCCCAGTCCGAGAGGATGGCGGAGGCGACGGGGACGAAGGTGTGTTCTGCCACCTCGAGGATGCGCACACCTTTCATGACGTCGGTCATCGGGTTCTCCCTTCGGTCAGGTTCTTCCTCTCCGAGGATCGGACAGGGGGCCGGCCGGGATCAAGGCTCCACGACGATCTTGCCGATCGCCTTGCGATCCAGGAGGTCCCGAAGCGCCTGGGGTCCCTCGTCCAGCGAGTACCTCCGCGACACGTGAGGCTGCAGACGGCCGGACTCCGTGAACTCCACGAGATCCTTCATGACCGCCGCAAGGGTCTCGGGCTCGCGGCTTACCATCGCCCCGAAGAAGACGCCGACGATCTGGCAACTCTTGAGCAACGTCAGGTTCAAGGGAATTCGCGGGATGCCTCCTGCGAAACCAATGACGAGAAAGCGCCCATTCCAAGCCGTAGCCCGCAGCGCCGACTCGGCGTGGTCGCCTCCCACGGCGTCGTAGACCACGTCCGCGCCCTTCCCGTCTGTCAGTTCCTTGGTGCGCTGCTTCAAGTCCTCGCTGCTGTAGTTGATCACAGCGTCGGCACCGCGCTCGGTGCAGAGCGTGAGTTTCTCTGCGCTGGAGGCGGCAGCAATCACTTTGGCGCCCATCAACTTGCCGAGTTCCACCGCTGCCAGACCGACGTTGCCGCCAGCACCGAGCACCAACAGGGTTTCGCCCGGCTTCATGTCGCCGCGAAACTTCAAGCCGTAGTAGCCCGTGCCGTACGCGTACATGAGCCCTGTCGCCTCTGCGAAACCAGCCCCCTCTGCGAGCCTCCGCGCGGCCGCCGCGCCGATCGCGGCTTTTTCGGCGAATCCGCCGACCAGACCCGAACTACCAATCACGGGGTCGCCTACGGCGAAGCCCTCTGTCCCCTCGCCCACCGCAAGGACCCGGCCCGCGACCTCGCCTCCGGGAATGAACGGAGGCTTCGGTTTGAACTGATACTTGTCCTCGATCATCAGGGCATCGGGGAAGGTCACGGCAGCCGCCACCACATCGATCAAGAGCTGCCCCGGCCCCGCGACCGGATCGGGGACTTCCTCGACCACAAGAGATTCCGGGGGACCAAAGTTGTGACAAAGGACGGCGCGCACGGAATCTCCTTGAAAGGGTGAGCAGGAGGTGTACCCGATCCAAGGGGAGGAGCGCATGGGCATCCGCAACCAAGGGGGGCCCCGAGCGGCTCGTGCCCTCGCCGGCCGATTCTCGCACCCGCATATCCGATAGGCTCCCTCTCGATGCCGCCCCACCCGACGTTGCTGCTGCTCAGGAGTCCGGCGGTCAGGCGATTTGTCGTCAGCCGCTTCTGCCGGGCCACGTCCCAGACCGGCCTCGGCGCGACCCTTTCTTGGCAGGTCTACGAGGCTACGGGCGAGGCCTTCTTCCTTGGGCTGCTGGGTGTGATCCAGTTTCTCCCGGTCGTACCGGTAGGGCTGGTTGCTGGAGCTCTCGCCGATGCCCGGGAGCGCATTGGCATCGTGCAGTGGGCTCAGGTCAGCGTCGTGGGGTTGGTTCTTGCGCTTGCAGCCATCGCGGCCGGCGAGCTCAACCCCTCCATGGCGGCCATCCTGAGTGTCGCTTTCCTGATCGGTGTCGCCGATGCCTTCGAGAACCCGGCATCGTCAGCCATCCTTCCCAACTTGGTCGAGCGTTCCGAGTTTCCCGGTGCGGTGACGTTGGTCGCGGCCGTTCGAAACGCGGCCTGGGCCGGCGGGCCGGTGATGGCCGGGGCCGTGATCCACAGCGACGGAATCGCGTCAGCCTATCTGGCCTTTGGTTTCCTGATCGTGATCAGCGTGCTCGCGCTCGCATTGATGGGGCGGCGCATACACGCGCCAGAGGGTGGACGAGTGAACTTGGAGGCCGTGCGCGAGGGACTCCGCTTCGTCGCGGGCAGGCCCGTGATCCTGGGCTCCATGACCCTCGACCTCTTCGCGGTCATCTTCGCAGGCGCGACGGCCCTGCTGCCGGTGTTCGCGACCGACATCCTCGGCGTTGGCCCGCGGGGCTACGGCCTGCTCTCGGGCGCTCTTCAACTTGGCACCTTTGCGATGGCGCTGGTCCTGCTGCTTCTCCCTCCGATCCGGCGGCCCGGCCGCGCACTGTTCTGGGCCGTAGGGGCGTTCGGACTCGCCACCTTGCTATTCGGCGTTTCTCGCTCCTTCCCATTGTCCATGGCGGCGCTCATGCTCGCCGGCATGGCGGACGAGATCAGCATGGTGGCGCGAACGACCCTCATTCAACTCTCCACGCCGGACGAACTGAGGGGTCGCGTCAGTGCCGTCAACTTCGTCTTCATCGGGGCATCCAACCAGTTGGGGAGCGCCGAATCCGGGTTCCTCGCTGCACTGACCAGTGCGACGTTCTCGGTGGTCTTTGGGAGCGCCGCCTGCCTGGCCAGTTTGGGCGTGATCGCCGCCAAGGTGCCGGAACTACACAGGTTCGAGGTTGACCCAGGCCGCTCCTCCTGACCGACTCGCGACTTGGGATTCGCACCTGGCGAACCCGGACCTGGCCCTTGACGGGCTCGGTGAGGCAGCAGGCCTCGACGTTCTCGCCGAAACGCCGCCCTTACGCTTCAGCTTCGGGTCAACTCTGGTGCGAGAGCCAGCGCCTGGAAAGATATCTGCCAGACTAAACGTCGTTGACTGCCTCGAAAGAAATCCTCGGTGCAATCGCGCCCGATATCGAGCGCCTGATGGCCAATCACCAGGCCCGCCGGGAGCATTGGTACCACCACGAATTGGTGCCTTGGGAGCTGGGGCGCAGCTACGTGGACGAGCCTTGGGACGAATCCCAGTGCACGCTGTCCCCCGAGGTTCGTACGGCGCTCCAGGTCAATCTCCTGACCGAAGACAACCTGCCCTACTACCACGCCATGCTGGCGGAACGCTTCCCAGGCGACTCACCGCTGGCCAAGTGGACAGGTATCTGGACCGCCGAAGAAGGCCAGCACGCCCTTGCCCTTCGCAACTACCTCCTCGTCTCCCGGAACTGCGATCCGAACCAGCTCGAAGATGAACGCATGATCGTGGTCGAGCGGGGCTGGAACACCCACTTGGGTGACCCCATCGATCTACTCGTCTACACCTCTGCCCAGGAGCTGGCGACGCGCATCAGTCATCGCAACGCGGGCTTCCTGGCCGACGACGAGACCGCCGCCGCCATCATGAGGCGAATCGCCACCGACGAGAACCATCACTTCATCTTCTACAAGGGTGCGGTCTCGGCGATGCTTCAACAGGACCCGTCTCAGGTCATGATCTCGATGTGGCGAACCTTCCGCGACTTCGAGATGCCGGGAGGCACCATCCCCCAGTTCGTGCGGCGCTCCCTGTCGATGGCACGGATCGGCATCTACAACCTTCGCATCCATGCCGAGAACGTCGTGGGTCCGCTACTCCGGGAGTGGGAGGTGGCCAGCCTGACGGACTTGTCTCCCGAAGCCGAGAAGGCGCAAGAGCAACTGCTCGCCCTCCCCGACAGTCTGATCCAAGCCGCCGAGCGCTTCGAGGCTCGCCTCCGCAAGCCTCGGGTCGCGGCCCGGGTAGAGTCGGCCTGATCGGACCCGAGTGCGGCTCGGCAATGTCCTGCTCTGGTTCCGCGAAGGAACGATGGAGACGGCCTCCTGGCGCGGCCCTCCCGCGCTGCGTTGCCCGACCTACCCGCCGAACTCGAAGCGGCGACCCGTGTGCTGGTGGAAAGACCAGCGGTGACCCTCCCGATCCAACACCTCATAGACGCGATCGCCGTAGAACTTGTCCTCGAGCTCGGCAACGATCGTCGCTCCCGCGCTGCGCGCTCGTTCGAAGTGTGCGTCCACATCGTCGACATAGACCTGGATCAGCGCTGAGGGGTTCCCCTCAGATTTCGGCGGGAACGCGCCATGGCCTCCGGGCCCGCCGATCATGATAAGACCCTCGCCGATCTCCATCTCCGCGTGGACGCCCCCGGCGTGTTCAATCCGGGCGTCCCTTCGCTCGGAAAAGCCGAAGGCGCGCTCCAAGAAGTCGATGGCCGCCAAGGCGTCTTGATAGGGAAGTTGGGGGATGACCTGGGGGCATCCGGAAGGGGGACTGGTCACGGGTGTCTGGGGATCGATTCGGGCCATGAGGCGTTTCCTTTCGCGTTTCAAGATGCGCGCATCAACGTCGGCGGAGGGCCGCAGTTCGCGAATCAGCTCTAACTCGTCCATCAGCCACCCTCCTTCGTCGTGCGACTTTGTCTGGGCTCTACGCTGTCTTTCCCGTCCAGCCCAATCAGTTCCCGGAGTCGGGCGCGACCTCGATGGATTCGGGAACGGACGGTTCCCGTTGGTATGTCGAGGGCTTCGGCGACATCCTGATAGGCGAGGCCCTCCCAGGCGTGGAGAAGAAGCGCCTCCCGCTCTGTGTCCGGAAGGGAACGAAGTGCGATCGCCACCCGAGGCAGCAAGAGCCGGGCATCGATTTCCTCCACCATCCGCGGCTCCTCACGGCGCAGCGCGACTTCGCCGAGACTGTGCTCTTCGATCACCCGCGTGGCCCTAGCGCGGCGACCCTCTCCCCTCGCGCGATGAAGAAGCAGGTTGGTCGCGATGCCGTAGAGCCAGGGCCTCGCGCTCTCTCGCTCGAGATCGAAAGCGCTGCGCCGTTCGAAGGCGACGCGAAATAGCTCACCCAACAAGCTCCCCGCCGCTTCCGGGCCCGCACGACGAGCGAGGAAGCGCAGCATGGCTTCGGCATGGCGATCAAAGATGCCGCCGAACGCCGAGGGCTCGGCGAGCGAACGTTGGATCAGCTGGGCGTCTTTCGGAGACTCCATGGTTCCAGTTTCCCGCAGCCGGAGTTGGGTTCCCGATCTCTCTTTTCGAAGCCAGGCCGTGCCCGAGAATGCGAGATCAACCGGGGACCTGAGCCATGGACGCCGCGTCCGGGCGCCCATCCGCAGGGGGTGGGACCGGCCGGACCTGGGTGGTCAACACGGAAGCAGCGAAGGCCCCGGCCGCCAGCCAAACAAGAGCCGGCGGATAGCCGCCGTGAAAGGCCACCAACAGGCCCAAGGCCAGGGGCCCCAGACCACTCGCCGCCTGGGAAACCACTTGTTGAACACCCATGGCCGTGGCGAAGGAAGCCTGTCCAAACAGCTCTGCGACGATCAAGGCCTGAAGCATGAAGATGTTTCCGATGGTCAATCCAACGCCCAAAGAAGCCGCCAGCAAGGGAATCGTGCCAGACACATTGGCCAGCACGATCACCATCGTACCCTGGAAAGCAAACAGCCCGGCGGCGAGCCAGCGCTTCGAGAAGCGGTCCGCGAATGGGCCGACGACCGTGCGCGCCAGCAAACTTCCGAAGGCCAAGCTTGAGACACCCCAGGCGGCGGTTTCCGCATCGAGTCGCTCTCGCAGGAAGGCGAGCAGGTGCATGGTGAGGGCGACCTGGCAGAGAAGCATTAACCCGTAAGCCACCGCGAGTACCCGAAAGGTTCGGGTGCGCACGATCTCCGCCCGGGTCCAGACTCGACCCAGTGGCTTTGGCTTCCCTTCCGGACCCATACGGGAGTCCCCGTAAGCGGTGAGGCCAAACCCCTCTGGGCCGGATCGAATCACGAAGAAGACCAGGGGCAGCGCAATCAATATCAGAAGAATGGCGAGGCGATCGAGTGCCACTTGCAACCCCGAAACCTGGATCCACCCGGTCATGAGCGGCGTCAACACGATGCCTCCGGCGGACACTCCCGTGTGCGAGAGCGTCATCGCGAGCGCCCGGCGTCCGACGAACCAACGCGTCACAAGGGCGCCGGTCGAGATGGCCCCCGCGAGCGAGAAGCCGAGGGCGAGCAGGGAGTAGGCCGGCGCGAGTTCCCATGTGTGGGTCATGCGTCCGATCCACGCGAGCGCCACAGCCATCAGTAAGACCCCAAGGGCAATGAAGCGACGGGCCCCGAAGCGATCGACTCCGCGACCGATCACGAGGCCGCCCAGGCCGGTCACCACCCAGTACAGGCTGGTCGCCGCGGAAACCGACTCGCGACTCCAGCCGCGCTCCTGAACGAGAGCGTCGAGGAGCACGACCATGCCGTAAAAGCCAACTCCGACAACCGCGAAGGACAGGACGCTACAGCCGAAGGCCACGAACCAGCCGTAGTGCACGCCCGGCGCGAGACGATGCGCCCACGGCAGGAGACGGATCGGGCTGGCCACGGGCACACACTAGCGAGGATCCGCCCAGGACGAGTTGAACGGAGCGAGCGACGATCCGGGGCTTGGCAAGCGCACGGAAGCTCCGGCCGGGGCCGGACCCCGTAACCGGAACCCGTCGCAGTCGCGATGCATCTCCCGCCGAGGGGACGCACGCCGCGGTCGTGACACCGGCTAGTCGATGATGGCCGGATACACGATCGACTTCAGCTGGCCCCGGAAGTTGAAGGTTCCGGACGGCATGAACTGCGTCATGAAGATCACGATGAGATCCTCCACCGGGTCGATCCAAAAGGCCGTCGAGGCCGCGCCGCCCCAGGCAAACTCGCCGGGAGAACCGACCATCTGCGCTTTCGCGGGATCCACCAACACCGAGAAGCCCAATCCGAAACCTACGCCGGCATAGGTCGTCTCCGAAAACGTTCCAAACGCGAGGTCCGTGAGATCCTGGCCGCCGGGCAGGTGATTCATCGACATCAGTTCCACCGTCTTGCGCCCGAGCAGGCGCGTCCCGTCAAGTTCGCCGCCGTGCAGCAACAGCCGGCAGAAGCGCAGGTAGTCGGCAGCAGTCGAGACCAAACCTCCCCCGCCGGAGAAGAAGGTCTGGGCCCCTCGGTAGTCACTGGCCTCGGGATCGTCCTCGAGCTTGAGGCTCTTGTCCGGACTGCGAACGTAGTTGGCGGCGAACCGGTCGAGCTTGTCATCAGGAACCCCGAAGGAGGTATCGACCATGCCTAAGGGCTCGAAGATGCGGGTCCGAAGATATTCGTCGAAGGGCACACCGGAGATCACCTCGACCAGATAGCCCAGCACGTCCGTTGACACGGAGTAGTTCCAACGGCTTCCCGGTGAGAACTCGAGGGGAACCGTCGCAAGGGCTTCGATCATCTCGCGCAAATCCTTGTTGCCCTCCCTGCCGATTCGCAGGCGACGATAGGCGCGATCCACATTCGTTCGTTGCATGAATCCGTAGGTCAGTCCGGACTGATGCGTGAAGAGATCGTGAATCGTCATCGGCCGATCACACGGGCGGGTGAGCCACGCGGGATGAGTGCCTTGTTCGAACACACCGAGATTGCGCCATTCTGGGATAATACGATGAACGGGGTCGCTCAGCTGGAAGTGGCCCTCCTCGAATAGCATCATCAACGCCACCGAGGTGATGGGTTTCGACATGGAGTAGATCCGGAAGATCGTATCCTCGGCCATCGGCTTGCCGCGCTCGATGTCCATCTGGCCCAATGCCTGGCAGTAGGCCACCCGGTCTTGCCGGGCGACCAGGGTGAGCGTTCCGGCGACCTTGCCGGCGTCCACATAGCGACGCCTCAGGTGCTGCTCGATCCGACCCAGCCTCTCGGTACTGAGGCCGACGGATTCGGGAGAAACGACTTCGAGGGGCGGCATGGCAAAGACTCCAGCAAGAGACAACTCACCTTATCATCGACCGCACCCCACCCGGCGGAGATGAACTGGGTCCGATGGAGCTTGGCTTCAGGATCAACCGTTCAGATCCGAAACTGGACGCACGCGCCGGCCATCGCGGAGAGGGGAGCCGGGCACCGCGGAGCAGTTCGCCCGATCCCATGGATCACCGGCACGTGACAGGTTGGCTTCCTGGAGGCGCCGCCCGGATTCGAACCGGGGATCAGGGATTTGCAGTCCCGTGCCTTACCACTTGGCCACGGCGCCCAGAACCAGGACGGCGCAGGATAACGGACGCGGCCCGCCGGGTCCCGGGCGGTTGGCGGACGGCTCCGGTAGGGTCGCCGACATGATCTGGTTCGGGGTGTTCGTGCTCGGAGGTCTTGGCGCCGTGAGCCGAGTGGCCATCGCCGCAGCCCTCCCGGTTCGAGTTCTGCCGTGGGGAACCTTGGCCGTCAACTTGCTCGGATGCCTCGCCATCGGCATCGCCTTCCAGCTCTTCGAGAGTCGCAGCGGCCTTCCCGCAGACCTCAGGATTCCCCTGGTGGGCGGCTTTCTTGGCGGGTTCACGACCTTCTCAGCCTTTGGGCTCGAGTGTTGGGCCATGGTGAGTGATGGCCGCTTGGGCTTCGCAGGCCTCTACGCAGTCATGAGCCTGGTCCTAGGCATCCTCGGCGTGGCCCTGGGTGTGATGGCGACTCGGGCTCTTGGCTAATCCGGCGCTGGTGGCGAGAAGCGTGCCGGACCCGGGCGGGGAGCCGAGGGCGACGCTCCAGGGGGTCATCCCGGAACATCGCCCTCTTGGGATTCCGCACGAGGTGCGGAAGATCCCCTTCCCTGCCCAAATGTAGAGCAATTCGCGTGCCGCCTTCTAGGAGGCGGAGAGCGCTTCTCAGGGCTGAGAGAGGGAAAACCCTTGGACCTAGGACAGGAATTTTCCTTCCACTGAGAACGACCTTTCCCAGAATGGCCCCAGACAGGCGCGCTGCTAGGGGCGAGAGCTATTCTCCGTCGCTCCGCGCCCCGGGAGCCACCATGGACCAAGATCTCGATCCCTTTTCCCCTGCTTGGCGCGAGGACCCCTACCCGCTCTACCGCCAACTTCGGGATTCGGCCCCGGTCCACTTCGCGCCGTCCATGAACGCCTACTGCATCTCGCGCTATGCGGACGTCCAGCAGGTACTGAAAGACGATGTGACCTTCTCGTCTCGCGCGATGTTTACGGTCCTCGTCAACAATGGACGTGAGGGATTGGATTTCAGCTGGCCTGGGATCAAAGCTATTGCGCGGATGATCTTTCGACTCCGCATGAATCCGCGCCACCTCGCGGGACGCTTCTTGATCGCTTCGGATGGGAAGACCCATTCGGGCATGCGCGGAATCGTGAACCGCGGCTTCACCCCGCGGCGCATCGCCGCCTGGGAGCCGCGCGCCAGGGCTCTGGTCGAAGAATGCATCGCGCCGCTTCGTGCTGGTGAACCCTTCGACCTGATCCGGGACCTTGCCGTCCCGCTGCCCGTCACGATCATTGCCGAGGTGCTGGGGATTCCTGCGGAACGCCAGGCCGACTTCAAGCGCTGGAGTGATGTCATCATCCATAACAGCACGGGGCCGGGGCGCGCGGACCCGTTCAACGATCATTTCCTCAGCACCATGGAGGAAGTGTTCGGATACTTCATGGGAGAGCTGCGGCGTCGACGTTCCGCGAACGAGCTTGGAGACGATCTGATCGGCACCGTGCTCGCCTCGCAAGAGGGGGATGCGAAGCCCCTCAACCCCGTGGAGCTGGTGCAGTTTGTCGTGCTCTTGTTGGTCGCCGGAAACGAAACCACGACCAATTTGATCGGAAACGCGACCAGCGCGCTGCTCGACCACCCGGAGCAGCTAAGCGAGGTCGCGAACGACCCCTCGCTGATCCCAGCCTTGATCGAAGAGACCCTTCGCTACGACGCGCCGATCCAGGTCGTGTTCCGAAGCACCACCGCCCCCGTGGAGATCGCGGGCAAGCGGATTCCCAAGGGTTCGAACGTGGCGGCTCTGCTCGGTTCGGCTCATCGGGACGAGCGATGCTTCGAGGCGCCGGACCGTTTCGACCTGCACCGGGATACCCGTGCGCACCTTGGCTTCGGATTCGGCCGGCACTTCTGCCTTGGGGCGTCCCTCGCCAGACTCGAGGCCACTGCCGCCTTCGAAGCCCTGCTCCCGGAGCTCGCGCAAGTGACGCTTCCTCGAGAGAAGGCCAAGCACGTCGACTCGTTCCTGGTTCGGGGCCCCGCAAGCCTTCGAATCCAGATCCGCCTCTGAGCCGACCCCCGGGCTCGACTCAGCGCCAACCAGGCCAGCGACGGAGATCATGGACCAGCAAGGAGTAGCGCGGGGTAAAGCGGAGACCATTGCGTGGCTCGTTGTCTTGGCGGCCTCGCTTCTGATCTTTGCCACGGTGCCCCTTGCACGGACCGCCCAGCGCTACGTCACGGAACTCGGGGGACGGGAGCTGTTCCTCTTTGGCGTCCTCACCGTTTTGGGCACGGCGCTGCTGTTGATGCTCTGGGCGGCGCGACGCCGTCGACTTCCCGCCCGCTTCGGTTGGATCTGGGCCGGTGTTGCAGTGGCGTACATGGCCGCCGCGTGGAGCTTACAACGGGCCCCTGAAGAGGCAGTGCATCTCCTCGAGTACGGTGCCCTCGGGATTGCAGCCTATCGTGCCCTGCGCTTCCGCATCAAGAATGGCTGGGTCTACGTTGCGGCGGCCCTGATCGGCGCCGCCGTCGGTCTGCTCGACGAAGGCATCCAGTGGCTCACTCCGAGCCGACATTGGGACCTGCGAGACTTGGGAATCAACGCGGCCTCCGCTGCCGGCGTTCAGTTCGGTCTAGCCTTCGCAACCCCACGAGCGTTGAGTGTCGCGTGTCCACGCGGCCGAAGAACCGCGGCCGCGGTGGCCCTTCTGACAGGGTCCCTGTTCGCGGCCAGCCTCCTCAACACCCCTCCGGTCATTGCCTCGCTCGCGGAGCACATCCCTCTTCTGCACGCGGTCCGTGACCGGGGCGACCTGATGGTCGAGTACGGCTACGCCTTGCCCGATACCGGTCATGGCTTGTTCCGCTCGCGGTTGTCGGAAGCCGCGCTGCAGGAAGCGGATCGCCAGCGCGCGGAAGGGGCGGCAGCTTTGTTCCGAGCGCACGGGGCGGACGACGCCTACGACGCCTTTCTGGCGCGATTCAATCCGATCACCGACCCCTTCCTTCACGAGCTCCGCGTGCACCAGTTCCGCCGAGATCGCTACCTGGAGACGGCCCGGATGCATGTCGAAGAAGGGGACTTGCCCTGGGCCCGCAAAGACTTCACCGTGGCTCATCGCGAGAACGGCTTCATGGAAAGCCACTTCCCCCGCACGACGGCCGCGTCCGGGATCGGCCTCGACGAGGCCACCTCCGCTCTACTCGAGCGCGAACAACGGGATGACGTCGCCTACAAGAGCCCCGTCAGCAGTGGGTTGATCACGAGCTTTGGCCCCCGGACGGTCGTGGCAAGCTGGCTCGCCTTCGCGTTGAGCTTGGTGCCCAGCTTGCGCCGTCAACGTGAGGGCCTCGACGCTTGAGGTCTTCAGGGCAGATCGAGGGGGTGACGGCGGTTGCCCAGGCGAAGGACGAAGCCCTCACCCTCTGCCTCTACACACTGCATCAACTCGCTGTGGGCCGCGTGAAAGAAGCGGGCACCGAGGCCGCCTAGCTTCAGGTCAGCTTTGACGGAGCAGATCAGCGCGCCGTCGCGGGATGAGACCCGCAAGGTCTTCGGGTCCAGGACCTCGTCACTTTGGTCCGAGAGAGACACGCTCCCCGACTCCGGATCGAATGAACGCACGAAGAAGCCGCACTCCTCCACTTCGATCTCTCCCCGAAAATGGTGCAGGGTGACCACGTATTTCCCCTGTGGGCCTTCCTCCGGCAGGAACCGCACCGACCGGTCGAAGTGCTCTCGCAGCCGTCGATGCCGGATCGGCTGGCCCTCGTGGCTCCAACGGCCATCATGATGAAGCTGGAGGCCGAAGGGTTCGAGAGGCGGGGGACCCTTGACGGGCGGGGCGCTCATGCCAGCGACAGGGGCTCCGCGACCCACCCACCGTCTGGTTCCACACGAAAGACGCCCGCCAGGTCGTAGCGATACCAGAGAACGATCCGATCCCGGCCGTCTCCGTCCGGATCTCGAAAGGTCCACTTTTCGTTCCAACGCACACCCTGCTCCATCTGCGTGCGGGGTTCGTTCACGCTGCCTTCTTGGTCGGTCGGCGCGCCGAACTGCTCCGCGACTCGATGCCGCACGCTCAATGCGCCGCTGGCCTGAAGGGTCTGGTTCCCCATGCGGGGCATCGGGAGCAGCCCAGCTCGATGGAGCGAGCTCGCGGGACACCTGCCAGACCCGCGCTAGCGATCACACTCCCCCCCGATCATGTTCAGAAAGTCGAAGGTGGGAATGAGATCGGCCAGCATGGCGCCTCGCACCATCAACGGAAGTGGCGCGAGATTGATAAAGCTCGGCGGCCGACAGCGAACCTTGACGGGCTTCTCGCTGCCGTCCGAAACTAGATAGAAACCCAGTTCCCCGTTCGCGGATTCGATCGCAGTATAGGCCTCACCGGCTGGGACCTTCGGCCCCTCGGTGACCGACTTGAACTGTTGGATCATCTCCTCCATGCGATTGAAGACCCGGCCTTTTGCCGGCCAGCGCACCCGGGGGTCATCAACATTCACAGGGCCAGGCCCCAGTGTTTCGAGTTTCGACAGGCACTGCTCGACGATGCGCAGACTCTGCTGCATCTCCTCCACACAGACCAGATAGCGATCGTAGTTGTCGCCCACGGTGCCGATCGGGACGTCGAAGTCAATCTGGTCATAGACCAGGTACGGCTCGTCCTTGCGAAGATCGAGAGGCACCCCAGCGGCGCGCAGCACCGGGCCGGTGACCGCGTAGCGCAGGCAGTCCTCCTTCGAGAGCACGCCGGTATCCCGCAAGCGATCGACGAAGATGCGATTCTGGGTGACTACACCTTCGAAGTCGCGCAAGAGCCCTCGCACCGTGCCAAGGGTTTCCCGCGCTTTGGTCGGGAATCCGTCGGGCATGTCGTGCTTCAACCCGCCGATGCGAATGAAGTTCGAAGTCACACGAGCGCCGCAGAGCAGCTCTTGCAGATCCCAGACCAGCTCCCTGGCCTCGATCCCATAGAGAAAGGGGGTCATGGCCTGAAGCTCGAGGCAAGCGGCTCCGCAGCGTGTCAGGTGGTCGCCAAGCCGAGACAGCTCGCCGGCCAATACGCGAAGCCATTGGGATCGTTCCGGGGTTTCCAGCTCCAGCAGTTTCTCGACGCCGAGACAGAAGCCCAGATTGCACAGGATCGCAGAGTTGTAGTTGAGGCGATCCGTGTACGGGATGCACTGGTACCAGGCGCCGCTCTCGCATTCCTTCTCGAAACCGCGATGCAGGTAGCCCACCTGGACATCGAGGTTCACGATGCTCTCCCCGTCGAGTTCGATCAGGAACTTGACGGTGCCGTGAGTCGCCGGATGGGACGGCCCCATATTGAGGATCTGATTCTGGCCGTGCAGATCCCCAGTTGACGGTGTCTGGATAGGCTCGGAACCCGTCGCCCCGTGGCTCTGACCAGGGAGAGGTTGTGAGTTCATGACTCCCCCACTCCGTTCAGCGGCGTCCGAAAATTTGTGGGTCCGTCGGCCCGATCCAGCGGCATCTGGAAATTCATGTGTCCGTCGGTCCGATCAGGGGTTGGCGCCGGCTCTTCGGGTAATCCTTGCGGAGCGGATGCCCTTGGAACTCGTCGTAGAGAAGAATGCGACGCAGATCCGGGTGACCCTCAAAGTGGATCCCATACATGTCGAAGACTTCGCGCTCCATCCAGTCTGCCGAGGCCCAGAGCGAGGTCACGCTACCCACCGCAGGCTCGCGGTCATCGAGCCGCGCCTTGATGCGCAAGCGATGCCCATGAGTCGACGAGTAGAGGTGATAAACCGCCTCGAACCGCGGAGTCTTCGGGTGATGGTCGACCGCAGTGAGATCCATCAGCATGTCGAAACCCAAGGCCGGCTCGTCTCGCAAGAAGGACATCACCTCCACCAGACCCCCGACCGCGATTCGCGCGGTCGCATCGCCGAAGTTCTGGTGAGATTCTTCCAGGTGAGCCCCGTGGACCTTCTGCAATGTTTCCAGCGCAAGCGAGGGACCGCTCATCGCTCCTCCGCCGCGACCCCGATGCGCCCGGAAGCATCGCTATCGTGCCGCTCGCACGAGGCAGGCTGATGAACCCGATCGTACTCGCCACGCAGGAAGTCGAGTCGACGCTCCAACATAGACTCGGGAACAAGCAGTTGTTCCTTCTCGAAGATCATGGCCTCCCGGTCGAAACTGGCGATCTCGACCTCGCGACTCATCACGATGGCTTCCTCCGGACAGGCTTCCTCGCAAAGACCGCACATCATGCAGCGCGCCATGTCGATCTGGAAGGTCCGCGGATAGCGCTCGATCCCCGTCTCTTTCAACTCACCGGGCTCGATCGTGATGCAGTCCGTCGGGCAAGCGAATTCACAAAGGCCGCAGGCCACACAGCGGGGTTGGCCATTTTCAAGCCCCACCAGCACCGGCATGCCCCGGAAGGCATCCGGATAGTCCACGCGCTCTTCGGGATACTGCACCACAAAGGCTCGACTGCGACCCCGCGCAAAGCCAATCAGGTTGCGGAAGAAGTGGCGGCTGGTGACCCAAAGCCCCTTCAGGATCATGGGCAGGTAGAGCCGCTCGACCCAGGTGAGCTTCGCATCCCGGCGGACGGTGACGACGCGAGCGGTCATCTGGCGAATCTAGCGGCCGGCCCGGTGCACGCACGGCCCCGTTTCGTAAGGGCCGCCGCCTGACACGAGAACTGGGCCGGTTCAAGGTCCCTTCAGAGATCTCGCTCCGCTCCGACGGGCATCGGGACGTTCGCGCCCTATACCTCCGTGGCGGGGAATCCGGCGTCGGCCAGGTAGGGATCGATCTCTTCGACCAGGCTTTCTAGATCCTCGACGCTGATCGAGTCCGGGTCGAATTCAAGGGAGACGTCCACCTTGAGGAAATGGCTCCCCGCCCAGGGGCGGGCCACGATCCAGTTGACGGCATTCGCTTCCTCCGGGTCGGCTCCTCCGGTCTTGTAGCGGATCACCGCATTGCCACCGAGGCTCACGCGGCTGATCGCCCCCCCGTATTCCAGGTTGACTTCGCGGCCGAGCATGCCTCGGAGGGCTCTGGCGTTGATATCCACCCCGATCTCTTCGGCATCGCCAGTAACCCAGAGCTCTACGCCTGGATGGTCCACATGTTCGAAGAGCAGACCGTCGGCGGTCAACCCCCTGGGCAGCCATTCCGCCGGGGCGCTGAAATAGGCCAGCTTCTGAACCTCGATGGTCTGGAGCTCGGGCTCGGCTGCACAAGAGAGAAGCAGAGCGAAGCCGACGACGGGAACCAGGCAGATGATGCGATGGATCATGCATTCCTCCAGCCGATCCATCGGCCCGACCGCGGCCTAGCTTGACCTCACAGCGAGTGATCGGCGACGGATTGCCCCGCCAGAGATTCCGCGTGGTAGGAGCTGCGGACCAAGGGCCCACTGGCCACCTCGGTGAAGCCCAGCTCGCGGGCGCGGGCTGCCCACGCGTCGAATTCCGCGGGCTCGACCCAGCGATCCACAGGCAGATGCTCTTCGCTAGGCCGGAGGTATTGGCCCAAGGTCAACAATTGAACACCGGCTTCGCGGAGATCCCCAAGGGTCTCCTCGATTTCCTGCTCGCGCTCGCCCA
>JAVJHY010827052.1:0-16799 GCA_035593235.1 Phascolosoma agassizii | reverse complement strand
AGGATGATATTAATATGTATAAATTAGACTCAGATGTGAATTATCTTTCAAGTAATTTTTTACTCCATTCTATTAATCGACCTCATGTAATTGGAGTATGTAATAGTATAGATAGATTTACTATTTTCTTTAGACATAAGATCAATAAAGAGTATTTAATTAGTGCTAATATCTACAATAGTGATTGTTTATTAATTGAATCTACTATAATATTTAAAAGCACAGATTTTTTTAATATTTCTGATTTTATTATTTCTTCTGATAATAGTAAATGTAGTTTTTATTATACCGATTATATTGGTAATACTAAATTATTTGTTTTTGATATTTTGCTTAATCAATTGTTATATTCAAAATATATTAGTCTTGACATGCAAGAGGCAAAACAATTACTTTTATCTAATATTGGAGATATTTTTATATTAGATAAACAACGGAAACGATTATTTAATTCAAACGATTATAAAATTAATATTTCTAAGGTTAATAAATTTTCAATTGAATCTTATATTATTGACTATAATCATGAATATGATATAGGTTCTTCACAATTATTTCAAGGTAACGAAGATAAAAATGTTATTTATGCTGGTTTTTTAGGACATGATTCAAATAAAGTTAATGCTTCATTTATTTTGGTTATACCTTCCGATGATACTAGATTATTGAGACTTTCTCCTTTTTATTTCACTAATGAGGTTTTTAAAAACTTTTATAAACAGAATGAAACTAAGTACGATTATATTGAAGATTTAAATATTAAAGATGTTATTTTTAGAAGAGATAAAGGATTTATGATAATAAGTGAAGTAAGTCGTAAGTTATTAAGAAGAAACATTAATTCTAGATTAGATAATTCAATAATTTCAAAGAATTGGACTGAATTTTATGATCATGAAATTTTATTATTAAATTTCAGTAATTTAAAAACTTTATCTTGGACGCGTAGTCTTTTAAAATATCAGTATACTCAAGATAATTCTGTTGTTTTTAGTTCGTTTGGTATGTTAAAGAATGAAGATAAAGTGTGTTTCTTATTTAATGATATTAATAAGAATCAATCAACCATAACACAGTATACTGTTAACGCAATGGGTGAAATAAAAAGAAAAACGTTATTAAATTTAGAAAGCTCTAATTATAGGTTACGTTTTAGAGATGCCTTGCAATCTGATTATTTTAGTTTGATAGTACCTAGTCAATATAATAACAATTTGGAATTAGTTAATATTATTTATTAATGTTTCACGTGGAACAATTTATATTATGAAAGAATCTTTTTTTATTAATTTTGGTGATTTAATTACCATAGAGGATACGAATCTTCTATGGTATGGAGAAACTAGTAGAGAGGTTATCCCTTTATCCTTATCTGGTTGGAAATATAATTTAGCTACTCATTTAGTGTTACTCATATTATTTATTTTTTCTGTTTTAGTTTTTAGTTTTATCGATTTTTCATTTGAATTATTAATTGTTGTTATACTTACTTTTATAGGAATCACTTATAAGATATTTTTATCACCCATAAAAATTGAGTATGGTATTACTAAAGAATGTGTTTATATAAAATCACATTATCTATATGGTTTAAGAAACTATCATATTAAAATCGTAGATATTGTTAAACCAAGTTTACTTATTTTTAATAATAATCCTTTTGGCACCATTGTTTTAATGACAAAAGTTGTAACGGGTGTTACTTTTAGAGATATAGTTTCTGAGAAATCTGAGATTTATCCTTCTATACAATATATAGAACAGTATAATGAAGTATATGATATATTAATAAAACTTAAGAATAAACCTATATCAGAATAGAGTAATGTTTCACGTGGAACATTAACAATCTAATTTTGTAGCTTATGAACTAAATTTTCCATATTCTATAAAAATTAGAAAATTCTTTAACCAATACCTTTATTCCAATAGAAGAAAGAATAACATTTGGTTTTAATTGACAATGAATACCCCTAATTTTAAGTTTGAATTTTGTGGCCAATTTGACTAGTTCCAAATCAAATAAATACCTATTTATTTTAGTTTTCAATAACAATTCTTTCCCTCTTTTAGAAAAACCTTTAAGCCCTCCTTGAGTATCAGAATAAGGAATTCGAAAGAAAAGTTTAATAGAAAATTTTAGAATTTTAGATATTATTTTTCTTGTCCATGTTATTTGATTGTAATATGTATCATCTCTCAATGATAATATCAAATCTGAACCAGCTTTTATTTCACTGATCATCTCAGATATTATATCAGTTCCATATGGAAAATCAATATCAGTAAAAAACGAAATATCACTTTTACTATGTTTTAATCCATAACGTATAGCATATCCTTTACCTCTATTGTCCGTATATGTGAGATATGTTAAATGACTTATATTCTTATTTAATATCAATATATTATTAGGAGTGATGCCTTGAGTAGATCCATCATTAATTAAAATAAAATTAAAAGAATATGAATTGCTTAATTGAATGGTTTTATAATTTTCAATTAATGTATTTACCCATTCTTTGGAGGGATTATAACAAGGGATAATGATATCTATTTCTTCTTTCAATCCTAAAGTTTAAAAAGTTTAGTTGCATTATATGTGGTAACCTTAGCAACTTTTTCGATTTCAATTTCGTGTAATTCAGATATTTTTTTTGCTATAATAGGAATATACGACGGCTCATTTCTATTTTTTCTAAATGGTGTAGGAGTTAAATAGGGTGCATCTGTTTCTAATACTAATACATCTAAAGGTATTTCTTTTACAACTTTATCAACTCCAGCATTTTTAAAAGTAACAACTCCACCTATACCCATATAGAATCCTATATCTTGAATCCTTTTTGCCTGGTCTAATGTTCCATTAAAACAATGAAAAATTCCTTTCAAATTTCCATCTTGCATCTCTTCCACAATACCTATAGTTCTATCCAAAGAATCCCTAGAATGAATAACAAAAGGAATATTATGATCTCTTGACCATTCTATTTGTCTACGATATGAATATTCTTGTTGCTTTACAAACGTTTTGTCCCAGTATAGATCTATTCCTACTTCTCCAATCGATAGGAAATTATCATTTTTTAATATTGTTTCAACATGTTTTAATTCATCTTTGTAGTTATCTTTTACAGAACATGGGTGCAACCCTGGCATAGGAATAAGAATATCCGGATATTTTTCTGCTAATGCTAACATTGATTTAGTAGTACTACTATCAACATTAGGTAAGACCATTTTTATCACTTTTGATTCAAGAGCTTTTTGAATTACTTCATCGATGTCATCTTTAAATTGATCTAGATATATATGTGTATGGGTGTCTATGTACATTTCGATAATTTTGTGTTTCAAAATTAATTAAAATTATTGGTTTATAACTATATAATATTTATTTAGACTGATATTGTTTTAATATAATTGATGATGTATAAATTCAAAATTTTACGGTATGATTAGATAAAACATATTTTTATAAAGTATCATTCAATACTTATTATTTATTATAAATGTAGAAGCAATATTAGAATTCACCATTACTTACCAATGACATTAAAATATTGTTAATTTTATGCTTTAATAATATAATATGTCAAATCAAAAAAAAATAAATATTGGAATTGTTGCTCATGTAGATGCTGGTAAAACATCATTAACTGAAAGTATATTATATGCTAGTGATGTTATTAAATCTAAGGGCAATGTTGATAATGGATCTACGGTAACAGATCATATGGAATTAGAAAAGTCTAGAGGGATTACAATACAATCTTCGATTGTATCTTTAGTATGGAATGATGTTAAAATCAATATTATAGATACACCAGGTCATACTGATTTTTCTTCAGAAGTAGATCGAGTTTTGTCTATATTAGATGGTGTTATTATAGTTGTATCAGCTGTAGATTCTATTCAAGCGCATACTCATTTATTGTGGAATACTATTAAGAAAATGAATATCCCATGTATCTTCTTTATTAATAAAATTGATAGGGTAGGATCTGATTATATTAAAGTGATAACAGATATACATAAGGAGTTTAATATAATTACTTTTCCTTTAGTATGTATTGCAAATGAAGAAACAGATAAATTGGAAATAAGTAATTTGTGGAGTGGCAATCAATTTATTCAATCTATAAACAATTTCAGAAACTCTACTATAGAACAAGTTGTAGAGTTGGATGATGATCTCCTTAATGAGTATTTTGATAATCCTTTATTGGATTATAATTTGATATTAAAATATTCAAATCAATTTATATTAGAACATAAAATAATACCCTTATTAGGTGGAAGTGCAAAATTTGATATTGGAATTTCCGAATTATTGGATGCTATTACTCAATATATTCCAGAAAAAAAATCTTTTACAGACAAACTATCAGCTAAAATATTTAAAATTGAAAATGATGTTAAAGTAGGAAAAAGGACATATTTTCGTTTATTTTCTGGTCAAATTGGGAGTAAAAGTTTAATATACAATTTCACAAAAAAGAAGGAATTTAAAACCGGTTTTGTTAAATCTATTCAAGGATTAAAATTCGAGCTTCAGGATGTTATTAAAAATAATGATGTTGGAGTTATAATTGGAAATCATAATTTGTCTGTTGATGATATTTTAGGAATAGAAGGAAATATAAAAAGGAGTGAAAAAATAAACATTCCCGTATTAACAACAGAAGTTAAACCAGAAAATATAGACGATTATACGGCACTGTCAAAAGCATTAATATTATTAAACGAAGAAGATCCGTCTTTAAATTTAAAGTGGTATAAAAAAGAAAAAGAATTTCATCTATCTTTAATTGGCCCAATTCAGATAGAACTATTAAGCTCTATTTTGCTCCATAAATTTTCTATCCCGGTAATATTCCAAGCACCGGCTGTAATTTATAAGGAAATGCCGATTAAAAAGGTTGATTCTTATATAAGATATTGGTTACCAAAACCTTGTTGGGCAATTATGACATTTTTGATTGAACCAGGAGAACTTAATTCTGGTGTGATTTTCAAATCAAATATACGGACTAGTGATATAAAACAAAAATTTCAGAACGAGATTGAAAAAACGGTACCCCAAGTATTAGAACAAGGAATTAAAGGTTGGGAAGTGACAAATATTAAAATAACCTTACTCAATGGTGAAGATCATGAAGTACATTCAAGACCAGGAGATTTTATTTTGGCAACACCAATGGGTATATTGAAAGGACTTGAAAAATCAGGCACTCAATTATTAGAACCAATATTAAAATTTGAAATTTTTGCTCCCGAAGAGTATCTTGGAAAAATCACTAGTGACATCATAAGGATGCGAGGAAGTTTTTCCAATCCTATTTTTAGCAATAATCATTTTGTTCTGAAAGGAAAAGTTCCCGTTGCTACATCAATAAATTATCCGATAGAGATGAGTTCATCTACTAGTGGAAGAGGTAGAATCATCACGATTTTTTATGGTCATGAACCATGTCCAATAGGAATGGGTGATATACGGACGTATCGTGGTGTCTCACCATTAGATGAATCTAAATGGATTTTACATAGAAGGGGTGCATTAAAAGCCGACGAACGTACGATATATTAGAAAATTATTATTTACATGAATCATATAAATCAAGTATGGTATAAGTATGGTTGGTATTTTTAAATGGTTTTATTTGTGGCAGATTGGCATTTTTGGGACTTTCGTTTTTATAGTTTTTTACATAACTCATAGAAAGATCACAATCACCAACAATTTTTTTCATTGCTTTAGAATAACCCATTAACCCACTTGTTGCATGATAAGACTCTTTTTCTTTATGCCATATTGTTAACTCTCTATATAACTCATCATCAGTCACACGTGATTTTTTATATGGAGGATGTACTATTTCTAAGACGGTTCTATCAAATTCATACACAGTCTCAACTATTGCATTTTTCAATGTTATTTGCATAATACCATAACTTATTTTCACATCTCTAATTCTGTACATAATATTTCCCACTTGAATTGAATCAATATATTCATATTTAAGTTTTGACGTTTGAATTTCATCATTTTCTAAATATCCAAATATATTATTATTTCTATTTCTAAATTTTGGTCTCATTTCATCATTAGAATTAAAAGAAAAATACCCTTTTTGTTGTGTTCCTGATCTATTGAATAAAATAGCTTTTTGAACGTTTGAATTAATATTCATATTCATTTTTTGATCAAAATCAGGAAAAGCTGCTATATCACCAATTGCAATTATAGCTTTTCTTTCTTCAATCAATTTTTCTCTTTTGATAAAATCTTCTTTTCGTATTTCTATTTTATAAAACCTAGTCCCTCGTTTCGAATTTTCAAGTGTTTTTTCCAACGATTTAATAGAAAGCATCATTTTTTCTCCCCTTTTTTCTTTATAATCTCCCTCAATAATCATAGTTGCATATTTTTTCGCATTTTCAAGATCCTCTGCCCACATAAATGCCAATGCTGTATTATATTGACATGCTAATTTCAACTTTCTTTCTTGTTTGTCACTACCATCATATTCTTTTTCTTTTGTTGTCCAAAATTCAATAACTGGTTGAATAGAAGATACATATTCTTTATTATCATCGAAAGTTAGTTTACCAAAAGCATCGGAAACAACTTTAGCTATTTTCGTGAAATCAGCTAAATCTTCATGTTGTTTTGATTTAAATGTTTTAAACTCTATTTTAACTTCTTTTACCTCTGCACCGAATTGTTTTGTTAAGCCTTCATTAATACCAGCAATAGTTGAATTCATTAAATCTTTTCTTTTTTTCGGTATTTTACCTTTTGTATTGGCTTTATAAGATTTTTGTAGTAAAGTTGGTGACTTATGCACACTCGAATTTAATTTACTAGTTTTCTTTATTGAATACTTCTGAATAAGGGTATGAGTATCGTCATATACATTAACTGTACTGTTTTGATTGAATTCATGTGTATAACTGTAATTAGTCCAAGTTTTACCACTTTTATCTTTTTTGGCAACTTTATTTAATTTTCTTGGAGTTACAGTTGGTATACCTAGTTTAATTTCAATTACGGCACCTACAGCCTCATCAAATTTCGTATAACCAGGTATATTTATAGCTTCTTGAATTGAAGCAATTGATTTATTTAGATAAGGTAGTTTTTGTTCATCAGTCAATATTTTTACCGTATAAGATGTAATATGGTTTTCGAAACCAAGTTTTGGTATAGTAGTGTATTTTGCTGTAACATCAAAGTCTTTTAATTTTACTTTTTGAGCATAAATATTTGAAGCAAAAACCATTAAGAGAACTAGGGATAAAAAATTTAAGTTTTTCATTTTAAGTTTTTAAATTATTTAATTAATCGACCTCAAATATAAATATAAAATTAGAGGGTTAATATATATAATTATATTTTCTTCATTTCACCTTCTTTTATTGATTATTAAACACAGTTATTTTAATTCAATCTCTAATTCAATTGGTATATATCTTATCTATTTATTAGTTTTATGATTCGTTTATAAACAAAAGATGTCTAAGAAAAAAAAATACTATGTAGTTTGGCAAGGTCATGAACCTGGTGTATACAAAGATTGGAAAAGTTGTCAAAGACAAATTTTGAACTTTCCAGGCGCAATTTATAAAAGCTTTGAGAGTTTGCCACTTGCTGAAGAAGCATTACATGATGATTATAGGAAATACTACGGAAATGGTAAAAAATCTAAATTTTCTAAACCACATTTTTCTCAATTTTTAGATGAAATTATCAAAGATAGTATTGCTGTTGATGCTGCATGTAGTGGTGCAAATGTTCCTATGGAATATCTTGGTGTTGATACATTTACTGGCGTCTTATTATTTAAAAAAGGCCCTTATCAAAATGGTACCAATAACGTAGGAGAGTTCTTGGCTCTTGTACACGCTATGGCGCATTTGTATATTATAAAAAACACCACTTGTGCTATTTATTCTGACTCTAGAACCGCTATGGCTTGGGTAAGAAATAGAAAAGCAAAAACTACTTTGAAAAGAACGTCACAAAATGAAATTCTTTTCACGCTCATTGAAAGAGCAGAACAATGGTTAAAGACACATCATGTTGTCAATAGAATTGTTAAATGGGACACTAAAAGATGGGGAGAAATACCTGCTGATTTTGGACGAAAATAATTTTCTAGACGCACGAACAATAAATTATTCAACCTACTTATTTTTCACTTAACAATAAGACAATAGTATATTACACATTGTTAATATTTTAATATTTAAATTATTTTCAAATATACTTTGATTAAGTATTAAAAATTTGTTAATAAAATTAATACGATTAAACCTTTATCTTTTATCAATGTCAAATGTTTGAATTTATTAAAATAATATAAATTATAATACAATGAAAAAATTAATAATTAAAGGTTTTGTTTTAGCATCTATGATGTTTTTTGTATCAGGAATAATGTTAGCTCAAGATCGTAAAGGGCCCAAACAAAAAGGTCCAAATGTAGATAAAATGTTCAAGAAGATGGATACGAATCAAGATGGATTAATTTCTGTACAAGAAGCAGAAGAAGGACAAAAAGATAGAGTAGCTAGGCGGTTCGAGACGACAGATGTAAACAAGGATGGTTATTTATCACGAGAAGAGGTTCTTGCTGGAAAAAAACAAAAGAAACGTCGTAAAAGTAAAATGAATAATTTAGACATTAATAATGACAAAAAATTTAGTCTAGAGGAAGTTAAAGCAGCGGGTAAACCAAAAATGTTAGAAAATTTCCCAAAAATTGATACTGATCAAGATGGATATTTAACTAAAGAAGAGTTAAAGGCATTTAAGAAAAATAGATAATTAGAAATAGCTATTATTATAAAAGGAAACTCCATTTGGAGTTTCCTTTTATAATTTAACTATGCATAAAAATATTACCTAGATCACAGGACAAACATTTTTTTTGATCACAATACTCTTTCTTCAAATTAATAAGACTTTGTGTATCAGCGGCATTTTTTGGATTTTCTCCCAAATTTTTCCACATATTAATAATTGTATTCTTTTCTGGTTTAATTTGACTTAGTAATTGAATTGAGTATTCTTTTATACTTGTATCATCTTTAGACTTACCATATAAGAATAGAAATGGCACAATTACATTGATCGTAATTATATCAATTGAAGAAGATCCGATAGTTTTAATTTTCTCCTTAGATGGGTAGCCGAATTTAAAGTGTGACAACCAGTATTCAGTTAATTGAAATTGGAAGAACTTATTTACTTCATTCAAATTTACTTTTTGTATTAACTTACTGAAATTAGCATTAGAGTTTTTTACATATTGTGCTAATTGTGCAATTCTTATTGTAGGAAAAGCCAAAGGTCGCATTCTAGAAAACTTCCAATTTACACCCTTTAGTGGAACAAGATTATATTTTTGTTTTAGGAAAGTATATTCTTTTAATAATCGCTGACTATAATCGTCATGGTCAGAAATTTCGTATAATAGTCCCGATTGACCGAATAAAATGGCTTCAATTTGGGTAATATCATTTTTATGTTTGAGTAGAATTTTCAAAGGTGTTCTTTGAGCCAACTCTTCCATTAATGCTCTATTAATATTTGGACTCAGATATTTTGCAATAGCAATAAATAGCGTGTTTTCCCAATCATTGATATTTTCATTCAGGATAGATCTGATGTAATTAGTTTTATTTTCTAACCTTTCAATAAGTAACTTGTCTAACCATATATTCTTTTTAAATTGATTGATTTTAGGAAAGTAAAATTGACAAGGGATATCATATGGATTGTATAATAATTTATGGTATTTCTTTATACTATCAGGTCTTATTCTATCATATAGTGTAAGGCAAGGAATGGTTTCTAAGTTAGACCTTTTAATGACCTTGTCTTCTTTAAATACAACATGTAGTATGACATTTTCATAGGCAGGATCATGTTGATGTTTATGTATATTCCAATCTTTAGAATATTTATGTATTTCAATATTTCCTACCCAAACAGTATTTCCGATCTTTACTTTCCCATTTAAAAAATCTGGTCCAGCATCTTTATTCAGAATACCTCTTTTAAGTATTTGAATAGAATCACCACTTGTTGTTTTTAGATTAGCAAGGTCTATATCACCTATATTCCATAAATATTGAAGTAAATCTTCTTTTAGAAATTTTTCTTCCATCGGGTTGAATTTATAATAGCAGAATCTATATAATTTTTTCAATTATGATATATAGATTTTATAATCAACAATATATGAATAATTGTTCATATAAAAAAACACCAATAATATTTATATTATTGGTGTTTTGGAATTATTATCATTGAATATTTAAAATACTATAAAACGATTACTTTTGAATGACGATTGTTTTAAATAATTTAAACTTTGATTCTGTCTCAAGATAAATAATATACAAACCTTCTTCAAAAGACGATGTGTTTATTGCCACATTAGTTTGATGAACAGTTTTTTTGGTTTGATAAACTTGTTGACCTAATACTTTATACACTTTGATGAGTGTAGGAATAGAATTATTGGTACCAAAATCAATATTTAAAATATCATTTGCTGGATTGGGATATACTATTACATTGGATAGTTCTTCAACTATTTCATTACTTGTTATATCGTTAATACAAAAAACACTGTCTTTTTGACAATTTAAAGAATCGCTTACTAAAACGGAATAACACCCTTCCTCATCCAAGTTAGAGATATTTTGTGAAGTACTAGTAAATTGATTTGGTCCCACCCATTGAAATGTATAACCTTCATTATTCCCCACGTTTATATCTATACTTCCTAGGGTCGATCCATTGATATGTTGTAGAAGATTCAACTGAATATCAATTTCAAGCGGTGCGTTTATAATAAAAGTATCCATGATACTACAATTTAAAGAATCGGTTGCTAATAATGAATATTGACCAGCACATAAATTATTTAAACTATCTGCTATTGATGCATTATTCCAAGTATAGTTTATGGGGTTTGTAGTATTGGTAATGTCTAGAATGTTAATTTCTCCATCACAACTATTATAACAATTAGCATCAGTTGTATTAGAAATAATATTTAGATCAGGACAGATAAAAGAGTCTATAGAAAAAGAGTCTATTAAATAACAACCATTAGTATCAGTAATTGTAATGATATACATCCCAGGAGATAAATTTTGATTTACTAAACTACTGTCACCATTGCTCCATTCAGTTTGATAAGGAGCCGTACCACCAAATATAGAAACCTGTGCACTTCCATTATTGGATTCAAAAATAGACTCGTCTGTTGTAAGAATATTCATCCATAGTGAATCAGGTTCTATAATAGTAAATGAACCAAATACCATACAATTATTATCATCTGTTATGGTCACATCATATTGTCCAGCACACAGAGAGTCTAACTGATTACCTGTATTTCCGGTACTCCAGTTATATGTAAAAGGAGCTGTGGCGTTTTCAACATCAGAAATATTGATTGATCCATCGCATTGACCAAAACAAGTAATCTGATTGACATCATTAAGAATATTCAACCCGGTACAACCAAAAGCTTCAATTACAAACGATTCGACTAACAGACAACCTAGTGCATCTTCAATAGTTACACTATAATTATTGGGTTCTAAATCAGATATAACATTACTTGTACTATCGTTACTCCAAAGATAGGTGTATGGTGTTGTACCTCCTATAGGGTTTACCATTGCACTACCATCGTTTGCCTCAAATGTAGATTCATTAGTTATTATTATATTAGATACAATCGAATCTGGTTGTGTAATAACGAAAGAATCAATTACAATACAATTTTTTTGATCTGTTATGGTTACTATAAATGTTCCAAAGCATAAGTTTTCAATCGTATCGGATTGCAACCCATTACTCCATAGATAACCATAGGGAGCTTGTCCATTATTGATAGATGATATTAGAATTGATCCATCACATAGATCATAACAAGTATTTTGTTTGATATCTGCATTGACTTCTAAGTTAGGACAAATAAACTCATTGATAATTGCAGTATCTAAAGCTGTGCAACCATTTATATCTGTAAGGGTTACAATATATTGACCTGGAGATAAATCAGCAATATCAACAGTGGTAGCCCCATTACTCCAAAGATATGTATATGGAAATGTACCTCCAGATGCAGTAATATTTGCACTACCATCATTAGCATTATTGGCAGATTCGTCTATACTTGTAATTGTACTACTTAATGCTATTGGTGCAGTTAATACAATTTCTTGAACTAGCGTACAGTTTGATTGATCAGTAATAGTTACACTATATATATCAGCACATAGGTCATTTAAGTTTGGTGTTGTGTTGCCGTTGTTCCACAAGTAACTATACGGAGGGTTTCCGTTTTCTATTAAATCAACATTTATACTTCCATTACAGGCTTCAAAACATGAGATTTCACTAACCGTATAGTCCATTTCTAATTCTGGACAAATAAAATTAATTATTTCAAAGTTAGCATTGGCAACACACCCATCATTATCAGAAACAGTTACACTATATGCTCCTGGCGCTAAATCAGTAATACTGTTTGTTGTAGCACCATTGCTCCATATAATTGATAAAGGTGCTGAACCGCCAGTTATTATCAATGATGCTATTCCATCATTGGCTCCAAAGGCACTTTCGTTTGTTATTGTTAAATCCAGCGTAATGCCTTCGGAATCCTCAATTTCAACAGAATGAACAGACGAACAATTGTTACTATCTGTAATAGTTAGATTATAATTTCCAGCAGGTAAATCATGGACACTTGAGGTGTTTGCTCCATTATCCCAAATATAACTATAAGGTTGATTTCCTCCAGTAATATTGGTGGTGATCATTCCGTTTTCGAGGCCGCAACTTGTATGAGTTGCTGTAATATTTACGACAATTAAATCTGATTGAGTTACTATAAAGTTTTCTATAACACTACAATTGAGTGCATCTGTAATAGTGACATTATAAACCCCAGCACAAAGGTTATTATTAGTAGCAGACATTACTCCATCGTTCCATAGATAGGTTAACGGTGCTACTGCATTATTTACATTCAAAATAGAAATAGCCCCATTACAATCTCCAAAACATAATATATTATTGATATTAGCATTGACACTTAAAATAGGACAGTCAAAAGCTAAAACTGTTGTAGACTCTATTCTTGAACAACCATTTCCGTCACTTACAGTTACAGAATATACAGCAGGAGATAAATTGTTGATAGATTGAGTTGTTTGGCCAGTACTCCATAAATATGTATAATTACCAACACCATTACTAGGGTTACATGTCGCTGTACCATCGTTGAAATTATTGCCCGTCTCATTGGTTGAACTAGCATTAGCATCAATCAACAATGGCTCTATAATCGTATAGGTTCTTGTTATATCACAATTATTTGCATCTGTTATAGTAACCGAATAATTCCCCACACAGAGATTATTAATTAAACTATTGGTAGAGCCATTAGACCATTGATATTCAAAAGGAGCAAGACCATTATTAACATTATTGATGTTCAACAAACCATCACACTCACCAAAACAACTAATATTTTGTTGGTTGGTGCTTACGGTCATTGTTGGACATATAAATGCATTTACAGTGACCAACTCGATGTCTTCACAATCATCATTATCAGTAACGGTTATTACGTAATTACCAGGACTAAGGTTAATGATACTTTGAGAATTTTGACCCGAACTCCAAGCATAAGCATAAGGAGGTTGTCCACCGTTTGGACTACAAGTTGCTGTTCCATCATTGGCATTATTAGCTGTTTCGTCAGTACTAAAAGCATTGGCTGTAACAGCTGTTGAATTAGAAATGCTGATAAATTCTGTTTCTTGACAACCGTTAGAATCTGTAATGGTCACACTGTAATTCCCTGCGGATAAATTATTGATAAAAGAGGACGATTGACCAGTGTTCCAATTATAAAAATATGGATTTGTTCCCCCACTGGCAAAAACAAAGATAATACCGTTATTAAGACCACAAGAAGTGTTTGTTTGATTAAAGCTTGTTACTAACAAGTTGGGTTCAGAAACATTAAATGATTCTATCAAACTAGCACTACCATTATCTGTTATCGTTACACTATAATTACCATCACAAAGGTTCGATATCGTAGCGGATGATTGACCATTACTCCAATTATAACTATAAGGAGCATTTCCTCCAGTTACAGAGTTGATAGAAATAGAACCATCACATATATTAAAACAACTAGCATCTGATATTGTAGATGTAATTGTTAAAGAAGCGGTACTCGGATACAAATAATCAACACACTCTATATCTAACGAACCTATATCATTACAACAAAAAGGGTTCATATTCGCACTTCCATTACTAGCCGCGATATGTCCCAACCCCAAGCCATGGGTTAATTCATGAATAAGAACACTTCTATATTCTCCAGGATCTAAACAATTCCCAGTACCATTATTTACAATTAAATAGGCATGACGACTTGTAAACCAGTTTTGACCATCAAATTGATGCATAGGTGTATAACCATATGAACCACCTATAGCTAATACACCACTACAATTACTTAAATCGGATATTTGACTACAAGGATCGTTAAATATAAATAGTGCGTTATCACCTCCGTTTAATGAGTTTGAATAATTAATAAAATTTCCACTATTGGCAGAACCACCACTACAATTTGGGTTGTAATTCGAAGTTACCGTACCTTGATCAGAAAGATTAAGGCCACCATAAGCGGAGCTCAAATCTAAGATTGCATTACTAACCTGTGTGTGCGATCCACTATAATCATTGTCTAATTCCGTGTCAGCATACACTTTTAGTGGAGCATCTGGAAAAATATTCCACCTAAAACCATTACCGCCAGAATTCAAAAATGTACAATGTGAAGGAGCTGTTCTTAGCGTAGGATAAAAATCATCCAGTGTTTTATTAGAATATAACAATCTATTATCCCATTCTTTAGCATAATCATCAACACTATTAGTATTTAAATAATCAATAATTCTATCAGCATTCAATACTTGAATACCATTATTATCACCTTCCACATGTATATCTAAACCTTCCTTTACCGGAACAAAATATTTTTCTCCATCAACATCAAATGACTGGTACAAATAATATGAAAACGCCATAGGTGTCCAAGCTCCTGTTTCAGACAGATTCATGAACATTAAATATTCTTGACCAACCTGTAACTGAATATCACCAGAAACTTGTGTGAAATAAGTTGGAGATTGACCACTTAGAGATTGGATGTTAATAAGATCATTTTTATTTAGAGACTGTTTGAATGATTGTACAATTTGAATATTCCAATGATTATACTCAAACACATCGTCATTAGTATTTGTTTGTTCAACAACACGAACGATAGCTATCTCATCACTATATTGTGCTAATTCACCTAGGTTTTCAAAGGGTACAATTGTTGTTGAAAAAGCAGAGCTTATCGCTAGAAGAAAGATAATAGGGATAAATAAAAAAGTAAAAAACTTCATAAATTGAAAAGATTAAGATAAAATGAAAAGAAATTTAAATAACCGAAGATTTTATTGACTTTAAATAATACAACCTTTGATTTAAAATCTTTATGAATAAGATGTATTCACTTTGGGAAGCTCAAATATAATAAAATTGAGTATATATTATAAATATATTACATATATTTGTTAAAATCATATGACATGTCAAACAATAAAAAACTATTTCTAGATCACGTAGGACAAACAAGTTCAGCCCCTTTGATGCTAGAAGTGGAAAGAGCCGAAAATATTTATATATATAATAAAAACGGTAAATGTTATCGAGATCTAAATAGTGGAATATCAATTAGCTCTATGGGTCATAGCCATCCAAAGATTGTTAATGCAGTAAAAGACCAAGTAGAAAAATATATGCATACCATGGTATATGGAGAACATGTTCAATCTCCACAAGTAAAAATGGCCCAGCTTCTTACACAACAACTATCACCTAACCTCAATACTGTTTTTTATGTTATGACAGGTAGTGAGGCCGTAGAAGTAGGAATGAAACTGGCCAAAAGATATACTGGAAGATATGAATTAGTGGCCTGTAAAAACGCTTATCATGGAAGTACTCAAGGAAGCGAAAGTTTAAGAAGTGATAAAAATTATTCTACGGCATTTCTGAAGATTCAAGTACAGATCTGGAATTTAAAGCGCTTAAAGGTGTTCTTAAAACAAACGGTATGCGCTTTGTTGCGCGTTCTTCGGCGGGCGAGGTAGTGGCTGAAGAGCTCTACTACTCGCTGGGTGGCGGGTTCATCGCACGCAATGACGACCCGGAACCTGTCTCGCAGGAAGGAGAGCCGCCGCTGCCGTTTAGTACCAGCGAATCGTTGCTTGGAATTGCCGCGGACAAAGGACTTTCGATCGCTGAGCTGGTGTACAGCAACGAGACATCCTGGCGATCGCCCGATGAGGTGGATGAGCGCCTGGCGGACATCTGCCAGGCAATGAGAGACTGTGTGGCTCGAGGGCTGCGAACTGAAGGTGTGCTTCCCGGAAATATGTCGGTGCTGCGCCGAGCGCCGAAGTTCTACAAGCGTCTCTCGGCCCAGGGTGAGCCTTCGCCTTTACATGCTCTGGAGTGGGTGAACGCCTACGCGATAGCAGTGAACGAGGAGAATGCCTCTGGTGGTCGAGTAGTAACGTCTCCGACCAATGGCGCAGCGGGGATTATCCCGGCCGTAGTGATGGCCTACCACCAGGTCGGTCCCGGCGCCAATGACGCAGGTGCCCGGCGATACATGCTG
>JAVJHY010826001.1:0-70391 GCA_035593235.1 Phascolosoma agassizii | reverse complement strand
CATCTTCTTGAGCAATTAAACAACGCTCACTTTACATTCCCAGGCACGGAACTAACTTTGCAATATTCATTACTCACGACAGTTTAAAATCAATTTTGGGCACAACTTATTTTCCGATAAGTCAGGAGGTCTGATATTACCCAGCCAGCGTCAAGATCATATTTTTGCAGTAACAATGATTCTGGTAATGGTCTGTTCTTTTCCGGATCAACATACCGATAGTGCAAGTGAAACTCTCCATCCACTTCTTCTTTTACACCAAGAGTTGTAATTTTGTCAGTTATTTTTCTTCCAACATTATCTTTCTGACTGCGTTCTAATAGAACTTCAGTATTGCTTGGAATATTTTTAGTTTCATTTTTATCAATCTTTTTATTCATTCTAGTCGCCCCTGTTAAGTGATTCTTAGGTTCAATTTCTAATTTATTATCTTCTGTTCTGGCCATTATTTGGCTCCTTTTTATTTTGTTTCCAAAGTCACTATATATTATAGTAATAGTGTGGTTCGGCATTTAATTTTGCCAATTTTCAGCATTTATTTAAGATAGACAGTAAAAAGTGACCATTACCGAGTATTTCGGCTGAAACTGCTATTATTTGCAGGAGTGTTTCTTAGTCCGAGCTTTAGAACTCGCATCCACAATGGCCAGTAGTTGCAGTAACCCTGGATTAAGAACAAACTACTTGAGGGAGTTCCAGTAAGATTTGTTAGAACGTTAAGCAGAAAACCAGGCAAAAGCAGTGGTGTTTGTCGTGAGCAGGTCAATGGGGCTTCAGGCAGAAAATGCCAGCTCAGATTGATTCAACTTTCTGGGATGAAAACAAGTAGACTCTAAGCGAATCGCTTAAAGTGATTCAACAAACGACGGCGCAAATCACCGAAGCGCTACGGAACTAGGTAATAGAAAGGCAGGGGAGTAATCTTCTGCCTTTTTGTCTGTTTTATTCATGGATACTTCTTCGTCGCGTTAGTGTTTTTGAAACGCTTCTAATCGCTTCGCGATTACATCGCGGAGGGCAAGATAACAGGCGCTTCGGTTGGTTTGTAAGCAGTTGGTTTTGTAGAAGATAGTGCGCTTCGCGAGTTGTAAGCGCGAACTGCTGCAAATTCGTTTCGCTTCGCCAATAATCGCTGCGAAGCGTTCGTTTAGCCCTCCCATTTATCGATTCCTACAGAGACAATTGCTCGCTTATTCTCTCCGATAACATCACATAATCTTATTTTTTCATGTCGGTATCATTCGCAAACAAATGTGAAAAAAATGCGTACCACAGCAAAACGATCGTTTCCCGTAATAGGCTGGCGTCGGTATGTGCGGCGTAGGATATCCTATTATTCTTATCGTTAAGCGGTCTTCGGCGAATCCCAAATCTTCTAAAATGGTCGAGACCTTAGCGGTGGATTTACAAACTCACCTGATATAGTATCCAATCAATTTTATTTGCGCTTCATCGGACTAATTAGATAATGCTTGAGGAGCTTAGTGAATGTTTAGTGTCGGATGTCGAAGTAGCAAGTTATCTCGGAGTGAAGCGGAACACCACAGAAAGATGGTAATCGAAGCTAGTGCCAAAGATCGTAGAGTTAATTACGAAATCAGAGGTTGTTGGTGAAAAGAAGAAGTCAAGCAGATGAGTATTAGTCTAGAGGAGTTAAACATTTTGCTCGCCAGGCCTGAAGGCGAAAATCTTGAGTTTAAGGAGGCTCGCTCTAAGTTTGATCGAAGTTACAAGTTGCCGGATTACTGCGCTGCCTTAGCCAATGAACGAGGCGGGAAGCTCCTGCTTGGCGTAGATGACGACGGAAATGTCGTAGGAAGTTCCGCTTTTAAGGGAACTCACAATAAATTAGGTAATGAGTTATTTAACTCACTCGGTATTCATGTTGACATTGATGAGGTTCTTCATCCAGATGGAAGAGTCCTTGTTTTTAATGTTCCATCCCGGTCAATAGGAAGACGGATAAAGTCTCCAGGTAAATTCAATTATCCCATCCGACGTGGAGAATCTTTGGTCGAGATGGATGATGAAACAACCAAACGAATACTCACTGAGGCTGAGCCAGATTTCTCGGCTAGTATAATTAGCGAACTTTCGTTTGCGGATCTTGATCCTGCAGCATTAGAACTCTTTAGAGCTAGGTGGGCTAAGAAGTCAGGCCGAGAAGATTATCTCAGTATGTCCTTTGAGGAGGGTCTTCATAATCTGAGCTTAATGGTGGATGATAAGCTTACCTATGCAGCTCTTATTCTTTTAGGAAATGCAAAGGCAATATCCAGATATCTTCCGGACGCCGAGATAATCTTTGAATGGCGTCAGATTCCAGAGAAAACTCCTTATGATGCACGCAAGACCTGGAGCGAGCCGTTTGTTTTAGTTTTTGATGAGATATGGAATGCATTAAATGAGAGAAATCTTCGCTTCCCTTATCAAGAAGGATTTTTCCAAAATGATATCTGGGCTTTTTCAGAGAAGGTTATTCGAGAGGCTGTGCTTAACGCAGTAGCGCACCGTGATTATTCTCTTAAGGGTCACTCTATCTTTATTACCGCTTCGCCCAAAGCATTTTGTATTGAGAGCCCTGGTGGTTTTCCATATGGAGTAACGGCCGAGAATATTCTGAGTCAACATGTGTGGCGCAATCGTCTTTTAGCTGAAGCGTTGAGCCGCATTGGGTTGGTTGAGCGATCTGGGCAGGGGCTTAATGATATTTTTGAAGATACAATCAAAGCAGGTAAAGGACTACCACAAATAGTGGAGAGAGACTCTACGAGCGTAGAGCTTACCGTTCCGGCTCAGGTTCAAGATCCTGCATTTGTCGCCTATTTAGAAAAGGTGGTGAATCAAAAGCAGATCCTTTTATCTAGTTCAGAGATTGTTGCACTGGAGAAGCTTAGGGTTGCCGGGAAGTTAGCAGAACTCGATTTTAAAGATAAGTTCTTAGCAGAAGGTATTATTGAGCGTGTCGGAAAAACAAGGGGTGCAAAGTATATTCTTGCGCATGAGTATTATGCTGAGACATCCAAACGTGGGCAGCATACAAAACTGGTTGGTATCTCTCGTGAGCAGCGAAAGCAGCTTATTTTCAATCACATCCAGAAAAATGGGAAAGGTCGCACCTCGGAGTTTTGTGATGCAATGCCGGAATTGTCAGCGAAGGATATTGACAACTTGCTGCAAGAGTTAAGACGAGACGGCTTAATAGAGTTTAAGGGCCGTGGCAGTTCTGGATATTGGGTAACAAAATAGGTCTGTTCAAACCTAGAATAGGGCTTGAACCGTAGATTGTTAATGATAACAAGGTGTTAAGCGTTTTGTTATTAGGTCGAAAAGAGAGAATTCTAGTTAAAAGTAGTGATTTCATATAAGTGCGGATACTGGGGAAATTAAGACAGGATTTTGAGCAGAGAATAAACCCTTTGTGTTGTGAAATTAGAAGTGTGGGTAGGAGAGCCCTTATTGATGGGGCCTTCTTTCAATGGTTATGCGCTTAGTGGCAGGGTGAGGCTGCCGGAGTTAAGGGACAAGCGAGTGAACAAGACGGCATATGAGCATGTAAAGACCATGTTGCGCTCGGATAACTGTGTCGCGACGTGTGTTGCTCCTTCACTAAAACTCACGCCCCATGGACCATAAATGGGCCATAATTTTTTAATTACCGATTGATTGGTTTCGTTCAGAACATCTAACTACTTGAAAAGACTGGTGCACCCGGAGCGATTCGAACGCCCGACCTACTGGTTCGTAGTATTATGGTCTATCATAGCAGATAGTAAATATCTATAGATTTCATGTGGTTATGGTAATTCTGCATACTCTTTCTTACCCTCAAAATCCCTGCTTTTGTGTCTTTGAGATCTAAATCGGATCAATCTTAGATCAATTGAGATCATGTTATCAGATGAAAATTAAGATAATAGCTTCACATAAGGTATTATTTTCATTAGCCAATATAAGACTAATTTACTGCATAATGGGTCTTTAATCTCTAACTCTTTAGAGTAGTTATATCTAAAATCTAAATAAGAGATCAGAAAACCAGATCATATAAAACAATTTTAATATTGATTTTATATTTAATTATGCTATAATGGTATTGGTTACTAACTCTTATACAAGAATTTTATGGGGAAGTTCTGTATAACCTAAGATGTTTGTAGGTTTGAAAGATGTCCCATAGTCAGAAATACTCAGTTAAAAATGGTTATAAATGGAGAGCATTTGTCTGCTTTAAAGGTGTTAAAAAGAATAAAAGTGGATTTAACAAGAAAAAGGATTCAGACGAATATATAAGAAAATGTGAGCAGGAGATAAGAACCCGTCTCAAGGAACAGCCCAAGCTAAATCAAGATGCGGAATCTCCCAAGCAGGAAAAAACATTGAACGATCTGATTGATAAATTTGTTAACGACTACCTACCCTCCCAGAAGAACCTCAAGGAGACGAGAGATAAGACACATCGGTTAAATTGGTGGAAAAGGGAGATTGGAGATACCAAGCTGACTGATGTTGATGCCGTTCTGATACGGAAATGTAAGCGAAAACTAGAAGTTGAAAAAGTTCCGATACGATATAACGCAAAAACGTTGGATGTTCGCAAACCAGATACTATTCGTAACTATCTATTAGCACTCAGCCGTTGCTTCTCTATCGCTCTGGAAGAATTCAACTCTAAAGCTGAGCATTGGGTAGATTCAAATCCTGTTTTAAATGTTAAGAAGCCAAAGCCTCAAAAAAGAGAGCGAGTGCTAACTATAGAAGAAATTAAAAGGTTTCTTAATGCTTGCCAAAACAGCAGGAATAAATTTCTTCTGCCTATAGTTGTTTGCTTACTATTTACGGGTAGTAGGAAAAAAGAAATCGTCGCTTTGAGATGGTCCGAAATTAACTTTGAAAACGGATACATTTGTCTTATTGGAAAACGGACTAAGAATGGTAAACCAAAACGAATAACATTGGGAGAGCTCCCGCTTGGGTTACTAAAGGAGCTGTATGAGCGAAGAAGAGCAGATACGGATTACGTTTTTCCCTCCAGACCTGGAAGTAGGACCCCACATATTCACATTCGTAAAGCATTTGAAAGTGCACTGAGAAAATCAGATATCCAAGGAGTGCATTTGCACACCCTCAGACATAGTGCTGCTACGATAATGATTTGCAATAACGTGGATATTGCCGAAGCAAGTAAAATTCTGGGTCATAGTTCTATCAAAATAACTGCTGAACGATACGTCCATCTTGCAGAAGACTTTGCTTCAAAAGCAGCAAGAAACTTCCAGAACGGATTTGCTGCAAAATATGGAATTACTTTGAAAAACGAACTGCCAGAAGATGAACGTGAGGAAATGAATGAGCTGGAACAAGCAGCATAGAACTATTGTTAAGATTAAGTATGAAGGTGAATCACGATGTCCAAAAAAACAGCAGCCGAAGAAATTACTAGTAGATTAAAGAGACGTGGTGTTAGCTCCAAGAGCCTTGCTCAATACCTAGATAAAAAGAAAGCATCGGCTGATGATTTGGTTAACTTATATCAAGACTTCGTATCTGCCCCTGACAATTGGTATGTGCAAAAGAAAAACGCTGATAAGTTAGAACCGGGTAAAAGCAAAACGAGACGAGTTCAAAGTCGGGAACTGCCTGTTGTATTTGCTGACGATCTTGCCAAGAAAGTTTGTGAAAAACTTGGTCTTGAGTTCAAGGAAATCTCTAGAGGTCGTGGAAAGAAAGGGGTTCGTGACAAGACGGTTGTTACCTTAGTGAATAACCTGAAAATAAGCTTGGAAAATGAAGTGCTGGATTTCTGAGTCTGTTAGCGTGCCACTTATGAACAAGTTTGTAAGTGCCTGCATTGACTTCTTGTGCATGCTGTCATTCAGTAATTATCTAACTAACGCTCTATACGGGAAGGGCAGAACCTTTAACAGAAAGGAAAAGTCATGAACAATCAGGAAAAGTTTGAGTTCATCAAGGAAGCCATGTCTCATGCCCGTGGTGATGATCTTGAACGTGCAGAGGCAAGCATTTCGTAATCACTCGGAGACGGAGCTTGATAAGGAATACGGTCAATCTGGCGTACCTGTCGAGAAGTCCTTAACTCCTACCGGGAGGATAGGACTCGATGGGAGGAAGCCATGTCCTTTCTCAAGCAAATGGGCCGTTCAGCAAACCTAGAAGTCTGACTCCGGTGCCGGTTCGTTGGGGGGCTCCGCGGCAACGTATCCCCCCGACGATTCGTATCAGTTTTCCTGCTGTTTCTTCTTCTTTTCCATACATGCAATGAGACTTCTCTTTTTGCTAATCCAAACTGAATAGGAAGATCAAATAGTTTATCATAAAACCCATGTATAGATTGACCAAAACGAGCAAATGAAATCAATCGCATTCTAAAATTTTTTAAGTTGGACTTATTTGCCTTAATATAATCCACCTGTCATAGACAGTTACGTGGCCTTAAAGATAGCCCCTGGTATCATCAATGTATCAAAACAAAATAAATGCGTTTTTCAACGTTTTTTGCGGTGTTGTTCGTTGCTCGAAACAACATTTACCAGCAAGCTTAACCAGTTTTTATTTTTCCTGAAAATTTTCTGCCAGAGAAAATTCCACTATACATCCTTTTTCCGGTCTTGACTGAAGCATGATTGACCCAGAGTAGGATTCTATAATTTGACGTGCAAGGGTAAGACCAACACCACTACGATGCTTTGAATTCGTGAAGAAAAGCTTAAACACCTTTTCCCTGCTGTCTTCACTCATTCCATGCCCATTATCTTCAATTTTGAATCTATGAGCACCCACAGCAAGCTTATAGCTGATCTTAATCAACCCTTCGTCGTGATCAATAGCATTGATACTGTTTGACAGTAGCTCAAAGAAAACAGTCTCTATCCGACGCTTATCAATCTCAAGAGTAGGGAATGAATATTCAGTTTTTACCTTAGCTCCTTTAGGGATATCTACCCTATGCTCAAGGATGTCTGCCACAATGCTGTTTAAATCCACGATTTCGCTGTCCTGAGCGTTTATCACCTCAGAGGCGTATTACTGAGTCAAACGTCTTAAACGTCGTCCTCAAGCAGTCCAGCAGTTCTCCGGTCGCTTCAAGCTGAGTCTCAAGGGAAGCTGAGACATCCTTTGCACGTTCAATAAAGGATTGGAGGATATTTGCTGTTTCTTGTTTTAGTTCACTGTTTAACATCGAGTCCGTCCATAATGGACAGACTCAGAAAAGCCAAGAAAAAAGCCCTTAAACAGCCGTTTTTAGTCGGATTCTATATTCTCAAGATGAGCGTTGATGCTGGAACAGGTGTCTTGAAACTGTTGGTTCTCGTTAATGCGTTTCTCCAGATTAACAAGATCTTGTTTCATTCCTTCTCTGACGTAATTACGAAGAAGTGCCAGCCGAGAAATAAACTTTGTTTTCGCAATCGTATCCAATGGATCGATCCATTCATCGGGAACAGTGAGACGAATTTGAAAATCGTTATAGCTTAGTATTTCTTGTGAAGTGTCTTTCATTGTATTGTTCCAGAGTGATTCAGATTATCAGTAGTATTTAGCCCCACATGAGAATATTTTTTGAGTGAGTTGATTACAGGTTCAATTTGCTTCTTTCGCTTTCGTGATCCGTCGTGGTCAGCTTCTTCAAGATGAGCTTTGATTTTACCGTAACTCAAACCGAGCTTGCAGAGCTTTACACCAAGCATAAAAAAAGCTTGATTACGTAATCCCTTGTTTGCTGGTATCTGCCGATACTCAAACTTATAATTATCAATCTGCTTTTGAATCTCTTCATTTTGAAGTTCATTTTGCTCTTGAGATGAAGATTTAGCAGCGGATTTTACTTGGTCACACTCGTCAAGGTGTAAAGGATTCTCTAGCCATTTGATCACATCTAGGGGTTTCCCTTCTTGTCTCAGAAAGAAGCTATCTTTTGGATTGCCTGTGCGAGCTTTGCAGGGAAGGTAAAACAAGCTATTAGCATTCATTGTCTTATCATCTAGCCCATGAACTGGTGCTTCTTTTCCTGTAAGTTCCTTGTCTTTCTTGCTGATGTAGCCGGATGCTTCAATAGTAGCTCTGATCGACTTTTGTATGTCTTTATATGCCTTAGCTGTCATTCGGTGCGTGGTAGGAAAAAAAGCTCGATACCTTCCGTTTCCACTGTAAGTGTTGAAAATGTAGATTTCTAAATCTGGGAAAATGAACATCAGATCTTCAGGAGTCATATCTCCACCGTCAATATCAAGCCAAATACCCCATGCACTAAGAACGTTACTTCGGGTGCGAGAACGAGTTCCCTTTGTGCTTATTTTGTCACCGAATATAGCTGGTGATAGGAGATAGTTATCGTCTTTGGATTGAATGTCTCGATTCGCAGCATCTTCAAGAAATTCAATTAATTCTTCTTTAGACTGGAACTCCTGAAGCATTGCCGAATCGGGATGGTGCAAGATGCTCTTGAAGAATTGTGTTGGGAGCAACAGATTTTTAGTCACGTTAAATCCTATAGTCTTATATGAATTATCGTGACATTTTTCTGATTTAAGATTGTTTAAAATTACCACTTCATCAAGCACCTTTCGCCTGCGCTCTTTCTTTTTACGATGTGCATCAGAGAGTGCTTTGCCAGTAGCTCGTCGTCCCCTGCGAGGGAGTTTTATTTCAGGAACGTTCGCTAATTGCTCAATCCTCACATTTTCAAAGTGGTCAGCAAGCCATTCAGCTAGAGCCTTAGTAGGAACAATAACAGTAGTTTCAGCTTCGGATTCTGGGTTTCGTAGAGAAGACCGCATTACAGCCTGATAGCAGCATTGATTCATTACTGCCTGATTCAATTCTTCCCCACTAATGTTCTTAGATCTACAAAAATTATACATTGCAGGGATTGGATTCAGAGCAGAGAGAAAAGCAACATTGCTGTAATCCTGATATTTGTTAATGCCGTGTGGTGAGCCAGTTAAGCGGGTGGAATCCGTGCCCTTGAATAGACCTTGTTCCGAGTTATTAGCACTATAGAGAAAAGGCATTCCAAGAAATTCAAAGTTGATTGAATCAACGTAATGTTCAAAAACACGCTTCTTACAACCACCATGCTCAATCACCCGGTTAAATCGTTTCTTGCTCCATACTCCATCACAAAAGTATTTGATCGTGAGTGTGCCTTTGTTCTGGTGCTTGTTAAACCGAAGCTTTTTAGTGATCGGTTTATAAGGTTGGAATTGAGCTTTGTTGTCACTACTCCACAGTTTGTAGAGGGTGCTTTCTTCAAGCATAGCCCCCATTAGAATGACTTTAGAAAAATCAGCAAAAACAGAAGGTCGTAATACTCCATGAACGATAAACTTATATGTGCCTTCCTTAGTCTTGTTGCTGATTAATCGTTTCCAGTTCTCCTTCTTGATTAATACCAAATAATTATTTGAGATAACCATATCCACCAGAGGTTTGAGCACTTTGTAAACGTCATCCCTTTTGACGTTTACCGAGATCTGCTGAAGAATGTTACAACCGGATTTACCTGGTGCTTGTATTAGCTGGTAGTGGAGATTGTCAGCTTCTACTACATCAAGAAACTTAGTGATAATATGATAAGTATCAGAGAGATTTCTTTCTACCGTTTCCACTGCCGATGGAATTTCATCACAGATAACAGACCACCGCTTTCTATTGCAGAAGTATGAATCGGGTAAATTGAGAAATGAGCGATGGGTAATGAATAAGATTTCACCACCATCGGGAAAAGGGTATCTAGAACGTCTGATTATTTCACCGTGAACACTCTTACCATTCTTGATCTCCTATTAGCAATTTCTAAACAGCAGCAGTCACGGGATGAACAATCCCGATCAGCTCAAGTAGGGCGGAGGTATCCGCTTTGTAATATTTAGGGTCAAAATTGGTCGGATTTAGAGGAATCGCGAAAAAACTTTACTTGAGAGACAGATATTTTCGTATCTTACTGAAATTACTTAGTATTTATTTGATTTTCGTAACCCGCTGAAATCATTAGAAAAATTAAAATCTGTCTCAAAGCTTAAGTATTAAAACTGTAATGTCGTCGGCCACTTAAGTATTGACACAGTATTAGTAAAGAAAAGCGGTTCTAGAGGTTTTTAAATGACGGTTTACGGTTACACCAGAGTATCAACACAGCAGCAGGTTGATGGATTCTCCTTAGATGCTCAGAAGCAGAAAATACTCTCTCACGCTAAATCAGAGGGGTTGACGGTTGATAGATGGATTACTGATGAAGGTGTCTCTGGGTCAGTTCCATTAGAGAAGCGTCCAAAGGGTTCGTCACTTCTTGAAACAGCTAAACCCGGAGATATTATAATCTCAGCAAAGCTAGATCGGATGTTTCGGAGTGCCTCTGATGCTCTTACCACTTTGGAGAAGTTGAAATCACAGGGAATCACGCTTCACCTGATCGATATTGGTGGTAACTGTATCAACGGGATTGGAAAGCTTGTCTTTACGATTCTTTCAGCAATTGCAGAAATGGAACGGGAACGACTACGAGAGAGGATTGGTGATGCAAAGGCACAGATGAGACGAGAAGGTAAATATCAGGGTGGAATAATACCTTGGGGATACGATGTAAACGATAATGGTGAGCTTGTGCCTAACGAGCTTAAAACAAATTACATCAAGTATATGAAGAAGCTTCGTGCACAAGGAATGTCTTATCGGAAGATTACTGAGCAGCTAAAAGACGAGTGGAGTGTTGAAATTTCGCACAACACTGTATTCCGATTGCTAAGTGGAAATAGACAAACTCAAGCTGCTTAGAGCTTGCTAAAAACACAGCATGAACAGGTCTTCAAAATACTTTTTTGTGCCTCAAGGATAATCACGACAATCGATGCCTTTTTTCTGAATTTGTGTTAAAGAGTTTAAATGAGCGACCCTGAGAACAAGAAACTAATTCGAAACAGCACAGCAGAGTTTTTGATCTTCACTGCCCAAGCAGGCGAAAAAAGCATTGAAGCTCGATACGAAGATGAGACCATCTGGCTTTCTCAGAAGCTAATGGCTGAGTTGTTTGATGTCAGCATCCCTACCATTAATGAACACCTAAAAAACATCTACAACAATGCCGAACTAGAGCGGGATTCAACTATTCGGAAATTCCTAATAGTTCAAAAAGAAGGCGAGAGGGAGGTTGCTAGGGAGATAGATTTCTACAATCTAGATGCAATTATTTCAGTTGGTTATCGTGTAAACTCTGTGAGAGCGACACAATTTAGACAGTGGGCAACTAGGGTTTTAAGAGAGTTTGCTATTAAGGGCTATGTTTTAGATCGAAAGCGACTAGAGAACGGCGCCTATCTCGGTGAAGACTACTTCGAGCGTTTGCTTGAAGAGATAAGAGAGATTCGCCTAAGTGAGCGCAAGTTTTATCAAAAAATAACTGATATCTACACAACAAGCGTCGACTACAACAAGGATGCTCCAACAACCAAGGAGTTTTTTGCGAGAGTTCAGAATAAGCTTCATTTTGCTATACATGGACACACTGCTGCGGAGCTAATTTACTCAAGGGCGGATGCTGATAAAACAAATATGGGACTGACTACTTGGGAAAAAGCACCTGATGGTAAGGTCTTAAAATCGGATGTTTCAATTGCTAAAAACTATCTATCTAAAGATGAGTTAGATTCCCTTGGAAGAATCGTAAACGCATATTTGGAGTTAGCAGAGGAAAGAGCTAAACGAAAAATACCGATGTCCATGGAGGACTGGGCAAAGCGTCTTGATGTTTTTATTCAGTTAGCAGACAGAGAAATTCTACAGGATAGCGGCAAGATCAGTGCTGAAGTCGCTAAGCTTCATGCGGAAAGTGAGTTTGAAAAATATCGCATAGTGCAGGACAGACTGTTTGAAAGTGATTTTGATAAAATCGTCAAAGAGATAAAGATTGAAGAAGGTGACGAATGAGTCTTCAAAATACTTTTCTGTGCCTCAGAGATCAGGACAACGGATCAAAAACCAGTTGTCCCTCCCTCAAACAAAGCTAACTCCCTAAAACAATTGGTGCACCCGGAGCGATTCGAACGCCCGACCTACTGGTTCGTAGCCATGAGGTTGGACGTTTTGTAAGTTCCATAGTAATCCACTGCTATCTATAGTCGTTTTTTAACTTCCTGTAAACAAATAGCTTTCTTGCAATTACGGTTGGTTTTAGTGCATAGTCGACTTTGGCTATCCACCGAAAGCGTGTGTTTTTTGACACCCACAGGGCACCCAGCGACACCCAAATTGGGGATGTGAAATAGATTTAGAAGCCTATGAAACGAGACTCATTTAATGACCTAAAAGTTAAAGCACTGAAGGTGTCATCCGGCAGAAAAGATTTTTACGATCCGTCGTTCAATCACGGTGGAAGTTTTGGAGTTCGCATCTCAGTTTCCGGTAAAAAGACCTTTTTCCTCACCTATCGGCATTGTGGCCAAAGGCGGCGTTATAATCTAGGCGACTATCCAGTAGTTACGATTAAGAAGGCCCGAGAGAAGGCGATTCAAGTATTGGCTCAGCTTGTTGATGGCGAAGACCCGGCGGCCAAGCGTAAGCAGAGCAAAACGGCTTCAACCTTTGCCGAGCTTGTTGAGGAGTACCTCGCCATTCGTGGCTTGGATGGTCCCAATCAAAAGCGAATAGCTAAGAATACACTTCGTGATTACTGCTCGATGCTCAAGCGAGATATTCTCCCAGCAATAGGCAAATACAAGAGCGAAGAGGTAACCCCCGAACAAATACTTTCTTTGATGGACGACATTGCTATCAAAAGAAATGCACCTGTGCTTGCCAATCGAACTTTTGAACTTGTGCGCCAGATTTATAATTGGGGCATGTCTCGCTTACTTGTAAAATCCAATCCCTGCCTGGGATTGAAGAAGCCAGGTAAAGAGAAAAAGGGTGAACGGGTTTTTAGTAGCGACGAGATAAAAAGTTTTTGGGCTGCAACGGAAAACGAAGAAGAACACGTTCGCGCAATCTTTCGGCTGTTGCTACTCACTGGTGCTCGTCCCGAAGAAATTAAATCAATGCGTTGGGGCTTTATTGATAGCGACAAGTGGACCCTTCCAAGCCACAAATCTAAGAACCGCCGCAAACACGAAAGCCCACTTTCTGAACTGGCTATTCAAGAAATTGAACGGCTAAACGCTCGCAGCACGTCTGATTATTTATTTCCAGGTAAAGATAGCATTAAGCCGGTGATAAACCTTAAGCGCGGTCTGGCTAGAGTCCAAAAAGAGATGGGAGCAGCGGATTGGACTCTGCGCGATATTCGCCGCACGGTTCAAACCCGCATGAGTCAAATCGGTGTGGAACCGCATATAGTTGATCGAGTGCTCCATCATAATATCGCAGGTGTACGCTCTCACTACGACCATTACTCCTATTACCCAGAGCGCAAAGCTGCGCTGGAGAAGTGGGATTGTTGGTTACAAGAGCTGTTCTTTGGTAAGGAAAGAAAAGTCGTTTCCCTATCGAGCAGACGGTAAATCTGCTATGGTGTCAAGCTGATTATGGCTACAAAGAAAGAACTACAAACAAACGACCTGAACTACACTAAGCTTCTCGGTAGTATTTCTGAACTGCTGGAAGAGTCTCGTAAGATTACCATTCGCAGTGTTAATACAGTTATGACTGCGACGTATTGGGAAATTGGGAGAAGGATTGTTGAAAACGAGCAAGGTGGAGAAGCGCGGGCAGAGTATGGAACATCGCTACTTGAGCGCGTAGGGAAAGATTTAACCAAACGATTTGGCAGAGGATTCTCTTCTTCCAACCTTCTTAGAATGAGGCGGTTTTTCCTGACTTATCCGCAGGATGAAATATCGGCAACAACGTTGCTGGAATCTTCCGACCAAATTTCGGCAACACTGTTGCCGAAATCACGTAACCTGCTAAAACTACACGCTTTTCCGTTGCCTTGGGCACATTATATTCGCTTAATGAGCGTTGATGACCCAAACGTTAGGAAATTTTATGAGGAAGAGGCGATTCGAGGAGGCTGGTCAGCTAGGCAGCTTGACCGCCAGATTGGAAGCCAATTTTATCAGCGCACATTGCTCTCTAAGAACAAGCTGGCAATGTTGGAAAAGGCGGAAAAAGGAGAGCCATTTAACGCACAAGAGGAAATCAAAAGCCCCTACGTGCTGGAATTTCTCGATCTCAAAGATGAGTATTCGGAGTCAGAACTTGAAGATGCCCTAATCCACAAGCTCCAGGATTTCCTTTTAGAACTAGGTGGTGATTTTACTTTTGTTGGTCGCCAACGTCGCTTGCGAATCGGAGATCAATGGTTCCGCGTGGACCTACTCTTCTTTCATCGAAAGCTGCGCTCCTTGGTAATCATCGACTTAAAGCTCACGGAGTTTAACCATGCTGATGCTGGCCAAATGCACATGTATCTCAACTATGCTCGCGAGCATTGGACTCACCCTGATGAGAACCCTCCCGTTGGATTGATACTCTGCGCTAAGAAAAATGAAGCAGTTGTTCACTATGCGCTAGAAGGCTTGCCGAACCAAGTAATGGCAGCAGAATATCGCACAACTCTACCAGACGAAAAACTTCTTGCCGAAGAGATCAACAAAACGCGAGCATTGCTTGCAGAGCACATGTCTTTGAAGGACAACACAAATGAAGAATACAAGAATCTTCTCGATCTATTGTTTCTCGGTGAAATGATCGCATCAGCATCTTACGACGAAGAAGAACTCAAAAAAGGCGATTCTCCCTACAAAGATATTTGTCAAAAGATTTATTCCCGAGCCGCCGAACTTGGGTTAGATAAGCTCGTGGATTTTGACAAGGAAACAGGGGAGTATTGGCCTAGTCGGTATTTTGAAGACACCTCTTCAGCACTGGATATGTTCAAAGAGCATACCGATGAATCTTTCTGGGATGAGCTAGTAGCCAGGCTCGCAGAGCGAGATGTTTGCGACAACGTTGGCAAAGAAAAGCGAGTGACGCTCGATTCGATGAAGTTCATTGAAATCAGCCATCCTTACTACGAAAGATATCAAGACGAGTTTACAGAAAATGGATTGGAGAATCTAAGAGTAGCGCCCAAATCATAGCCCTGCCAAACTCCTCGCGTGCTGCTGCACAAAATCTGTGACTCTGTCATATCAAAACGAGAACCAGCGCTTCTTGTTCTCTCCTCTTCATTGGACAGCACGCAATACAGACCGAACAACCATATTAGGTTGAAATTCCTCATCTTTCGCCCCCAAGACAAAATCACTGGTTTTCCCTTGGGAGACAATAAAGTCGAAAATGGATACCCTTGAACCGTCGGCATAGTGCCACTGAATAAACGAAATCAAGGGATTACCATGAGCACCAACAAGCAGTACCCAAACGCTCCACTCGCGTTCTCGATTCCAAAATTCGCTGAGCAGGTGGGAGTATCAAAATCTTACATTTATCACCTAATAAAAGAAGGCCGAGGACCGAATCTAGTGAAGATCGGAACTCGCTCACTAATTATAGCCGAAGATGGGCTGCTATGGTTGCACTCGTTTCGGGAGACGCCAGACAGTGACGATGTCTAGTTCTTTCTTGATGATTGTTCGTAGTGACTGGTGCAGAAGCGTTTCTCCGGCGATGCTCGTAGCACGTATTTGCCCGAGTTATTCATGTGGCCGGTATCGGTGTATCGACTGCTGGCAACGAGAGTTTCAGTAGAGCTTCTAGATTTTGCTCAAGCACAAATTGAAGATTGAGCCGTTCGCGGTCTGGGGAGTGAAGTGATTGAGAAGTGTAGAGAGAATTATCCGCACCTAATTATGGGTTGGTCGTTTCCTCGCACTTCTCGTTGTTATCTTTCCAAAAAAAATTCTGAAGTTTTGATAACTACCGATGAGGGAGAAACGACATGAGTAAGAAAACGGATGCAGTATTAGAAGAAAACACACCAATTGTTATCACGGTTCATCAGGGAGTAGATAATCCCAAAAATGGCGAAGATAACGAAATTGAATCCCTAGAGCATCTTTACACCGCGTTAAAGCACCGAGTTTTAGAAAACAAATTGGACGGTAAGACCTTGAAGCTTGCTTGTTTTGAAGATGGTTATCGAAGCAACAAGAGCCTATTATTCTTCTCTGGATTTGAGGGGGATGTTGATAACAAAATTCCGGTCGAAGGGAAAAACGACCCGAGCGGATACTTAAAACATAAGCCCGCTAAAAACCCACTCACCCCTGACGCAGTTACAAAAAAACTAACTAAGCTTGGTATCGGCCACATCATCGTTTCGAGCTATAGCCACGGGTATAAGGAGTTTAAAAAGCAAGATGGTAGTGTTGTGTATCTCGACATTCCCTCGTTTCGGGTTTTTATTCTTTACGATTATCGACTTGAGCCCAAGTATTATGATGCTGCGTTTTTATACATCCATCGGGAGCTGTTTGACTCTCACGATGGAATCGACAAAATCAAAGTGATGTCTCAAGTCTTCCTCGCTCCAAGCTGCCCGCCGGGTCGAGAGGATGATGTAGTTAGTATTTGCAAGCCTGGAAAACCGCTCAAGATAGCCCCGATACTCGAGGAGTACGAGCTGCTCGAGCGAGAGAAACCAAAGAAGAAATTTTCGCGTGCGCATAGGCGACGGTTTGAGAAGTCTTTAGCCAAGGTAAACCGATGGGCCGAGCATCACGAAGTAGAAATAAACAACATCAAGGAAGAAGATGGTCGCGTCATACTTGAGGTTTATTGCATTTATGGTGAACACGACAATCCTTACAAGGCGTACATCATCATTTTTGATAGCGGTGCAATCAAGTATGGTTGCCACTCAACAAGCTGTAAAGGGAATGATGTCAAGTGGGGCAAGGTACTGGAGGATTTTCCGATGCCGGAAGATCCTGATTCAGTATGCGATGAAGTAAAGAAATCTGCGACCCGAGAAAATCTTGAGAAACGATTTAACAGAATCCTCGACAGACTTCCTACACCTATTCCAAGAGATAAAGTATTGGCAGCACTGAGACCCCTTCAATGTGCAATCGCGGCAAATGTTGACGGGTTTGGTGACTTCGTTGGTGAGCTTACCCTTGAGGAAATTCAAGACCTGAGTCCCGAATCAGGGTCGGAAGAGCTTGAGGCTTTGCAACAACAACTCGAGGTGCTTAGTGAGCTTAAACACATAGACTACGAAGGCGGCATCGGAATAAAAAAGACGGTTACTGAGAAGAAGAAAGACGGTTCATCTGAAACAAAAGTTATCGTAGAGAAGATTACGAACTTCCAAGCCCACGCTTCATCGGACATCTCAATCGCACTTGGTGATGGCGAGGTAACAAGGCAGGTGGGCCTCGTTGGAACAGGACCTTCCCAGAAGCCTTTACCGGAAATCAAGATGGAGGCGGCACGTTTCAATAAGACCGATTGGCCGATGGAGCATTGGGGCGCAAACATCATCGTGGCAGAAAATGTTTCTCCTGCTCAACTTAGAGAAGCTATGCAGGCCCGCGGGAGAGCATTTAGTCCTACTGGCGAAATTCCGTCGATAAGGTATTTTGGGCATACCGGATATACTGTTGTTGACGGCGAGCGTATGTATCTGAGTCCAGGATTGGCGATTACTGCCGAAGGTTTTAGAGTTGATATTGTAGTTGACTTGCTAAAGCCATTACTTAACGAATACTACCGGCTTGTTCCTCCAGCATCAGGGGGAAAACTGAAACAAATCATTAGAATGACACTAAAGTTTCGAAACTTAGGACCAAGGCACATTACTGTTCCTCTGTTTGCATCATATACTCTTTCAGTTTTGTGTGAGTTTCATCAGCCTACTAGTTCGATTTTTTCCAGTGGCGGAACAGGCATCCAAAAATCTGCACTAATGGCCTTGCTCATGTGCTTCTGCGGGGCGGGATTCGATTTCGATACATTGCCTGCAAGTTTTGACTCCTCACCAACGTACCTTGAAGGCGTGAGATTTGCTCTAAAGGACAATCTTTTTCTTATTGATGAAGCAACAGCGGGCAGTAAGCCAAAAGAGCAAATAATGCGAGAGAAGGATAGATTCTTTCGTACTCATGCAAACAAAAGTGAACGAGGTCGGGGAACGCAAAAGGGAAATGTCAGCGCAGTTTCTAAACCATCCCGGAGTATGATCGGTGGTAATGGTGAATCCCTCGAGGGGTTGGCAAGTCTTATCGCTCGCCTTTGGCCGATCGAGTTTTACAAGGGATGCATTGACTTAGATAAGCTGAGCAAGATGCAAGCCTTGATTAAACTCGAGGATAAACCATATGTACAAGGCCACGCTGCTTACATACAGAGAAATGTGCAGCACTTTGACACTTTGAGAACCGAGATACCCAAGAGATTCTTACAGTGCCGTAACATGCATATGGACCTGGCATCAATTCATTCTCGAGTCCCTAGTAACATTGCAGAACTTTTGATCGGACTGAGAGAATATTACACCTTCGCTTTAGAGGTTGGTGCAATTTCTGCGAGTGAACGAGAAGAAATGCTGCGCGAAGACCAAAAAACGCTTATTAAAGCTGCGAAAAACTCCGCCAATCTTCACAATGTTGCAAATCCAGTCGAACGATTTCTTAGAACATTATTTGAGTGGTTCAGTAGTGGGAAAGCGCACCTTACAAGCAGCGACCCTGAAAATTTGCTGCCCTCGGACCCGTTACGTTGGGGCTACCGCAAAGACGGCGGAGCTTATCGCGGCCAAGGGATTTGTCTCGGCTCCGTTCATGAATCAAGGTTGGAAGTTCATTTGATTCCGGAGACAGCCTTTGCTGAGTTACAAAAATACTCAAATACCGCGATACACATCGGTTCAGAAGCTCTGTGGGGAATGTTCCGCGATCAAGGCTTAACCGAGTGCGAGAAAGGCAGAAACCAGATCAAGAGAACAACTCCTACGGGTCGCCACTACGTGTTGTGCTTGAAGTTACCCGCGGTTGAAAAATTACTTGGTATAGACCGTGATGATATCGCAGAGCAGAAACGCAAAGACGCGGCCAGCAAGCCGAACAACATCAAACTATTCAGTAAATAACATCAAAAAAATAAATTAGATTTATTCGTATGAGTGAAAATAGCGAAGTTGCTGAGGCGTATTGAGGCGTTTTGGAGCTTACTGAGGCGCGAAAGGTTTTATAAATATTAATAATTTTATATAGTTACTACAAAGTATATACCTTACGCCTCACATGCCTCAGCAAATAATATACCCCCTGTGTGAGCGTTTCTGTTTCTGTTTTCGTTTTTATTACTGTTTGCTTAAGGGGTGTCTATCACTCGCTATATATGGATGTGTCCTATTTGGTGAGGCAACTGAGGTATGTGAGGCGCAAATCGATAACCCATGAATCTCGTTCACTTTTTGTGTTTAGTTGCGCCTCCGTAGTTCATTTTTCGCCTCAGTGCGCCTCAGTAAGCTAGTAATTTTGATATTCTTAACTGCTGAGTTGTGGAAGTTCAGTTGAAAAGCAGTGGAAAGTAAGAAGAAAACGGGGCTAGTGAGTCTCAGGATCGATAGGCTCGAGCGATTGAACGGGTCGGGCGAGTCTTGCGGGCAGTAATTTCAGCTACGATTAATACGCAGCTTGATTGTTGCATTGTCCTAAAATTTTTATTCGCGCTTTCGTGTCGGTCGCTTGAGGTGCGTAATTGTTTTCTAAAAGCAAAAATTTCTTGAGCTCCTACGATTAATTCGTAGCATGAAAGCGCTGGACATAGTTTGCGAAGCAAAAGTAAAAAATATACGTAAAAGCTATACAATGGGGTGCTAGTAGCCGCTCTGCTAAATTCAAGTAACAAACCACCGGTTTATTTTTTATCAGCCAATCGAGCAGCAGAGTTATTCAAAACATCGCCCTTCTGAAAATATCCTACTGCTGTTCTCACGGTCTTGTGTCCGCTCATTCCCATAGATTCACCGAGGGAGACTCCTTGTTTGCCGCTTTCAGTAATAAATCCACTTCTAGGCGAATGACCCGAGAAAATCTTTGGGTCCAAACCAGCTTTTTGTGCGCGACGTTTGATTACATTGGCTACCGTCTTCCCCGAGAGCTCTTTATCGCTGATAGTCTCGTCTCGATAGACTGTACGGAATATTGGCCCATCAGTGATTTCAGAGGCTTCTAGCCACGCTCGTAACGCTTCAGCAGCTCTACCAGCAAGCGGAACGGTATGGTCTGATTCTCCTTTCTGGTTGGTTTTGGAGCGGGGTAGAGTATAGATGAAATCACTTCCGATGATTCTCAAGCCTTCCATGCGGGCCTGAGCAACTTCACTTCTACGTCTACCGCCAGAGCTGAAAGCAAAAAACAACATTGCCCGATCTCTGATGCCAAGTAACGAGTCGTCACACTGTTCTAATAGCTGTTCTAGGAGCTCGAGCACTAAGGCTTCTTTTTTCTTCGGCTTCTCGCCACGCTTCGCAGCTTTCCGCTTCTCTGCGGCTAGGAGTTCTTTTATCTCCTTTGACCCACACGGGTTAATAAGCCCTCTGAGTTGGTGATACTTCGATAACGAACTGATTCGACGCTCAACAGTTGCCATTGAATGAGTGCCGATCTTGGCCTTAACGCCAAGCGAGACAAGAGCATCATCAACATGCTTATCTAGTCCAGTGGTTCTATGGTCAGTGATGAACTTGATTACTACAGGTAAAGGCACCGCATCGCCTTCTACGAACGCCATTCCGAGCGCATGAAGTATCCAGGCACGCCAGTAATCCCAATCGCTGCGATATGCCCTTTTGGTATTCTCGGCTACAGACTCATCGATTGCTTCGGCGGCATGCCTCGCAGCTTCTTCTAGTATCTGTTGTTGGACCGGCAAGAAACCTGCGACAACTTTCGGCACTGGAGCAGTGTTGCGAGCCCCGTTTTTGTCCTGTTTGTTACTCGTGAATTGGACGCTATTTAGACTTTCCGATAAGTGAGGTTTATCGGAAACTATAGCTAGAGAGGGGGTAACCTGCCTAAAAGAACCTAATTCTGTTTGCTTATTGCTTTGCTCTCTAATTGAGCTATTGTGGATAAGTGAATGAACTGATGGTAAATAAGACTTAGGCATTGCAAAGCTCCTATTAGGCTAAGTGGTGCTTAGAGTCTGAAACGGTGTTCCCGCACCGCTCAGACTCGACTTTTATTTTTTCTTCTTTAGTAGACCCTTAATTTCCTCGAGACTCGCATTGATCGATCGCAGCTCTCTTGCATACGAATCCTCTATAGGCGCGTTAATCTGCTCTCTAACCCATTCAGCAGCCGACTTTCTGCCTGCTTTCTTTTTGAGTCGCTTTTTCTCTTCTTCCGACAAAATCAACTCAAACCGCGCTGTTTTGGTTTTATCTTTGCTCATCCCTGATAGAATCCGTTAACATCGCTCCATGCTTCCAAATTTCCTTTTCATAATAGTTTGCTAGCTATAATAGTTATCGGTAACTGTTTCCTATTCAAAAAGCGTCACATTCTTAACTGTTATTATACGGAACTCTTCCGTAACTGTCAATATATTTGACTAATATACCCACGGAATAAAATCGACTGTTGGTATCGTTTTTGCTCTATAATTACAGGATCGAACACGTTTTATGAAAAGTCCTTGAGGTAAATATTCCCGTTTTGCGATGACCTCAACTATCCGGGCATAGCCAAGCCTAAATGCTCCACAGATGCTAGTTTTCTGTTTTGTGGAACTCGCTTAACAATGGCCTAACGAAGTAATCTCAAAGCCTAGCGTCACACAGTAAAGTAATGGATTGTTTGCTCTTGAGATTTCAGATTTGCCCCCTACTGCCCCTTGAGGCCCTGGGGACTAGGTAGGTTAAGGGTTGGCTGTGGTAGCCTAATAACCCTCTATTGCATCCTGGAACTAATTGTCACGAAAAATATCTTTACCTTTTCTTTTTCACAACACCTACTTCCATCTGCTCGAACCTAGCTTTCTCAACTGCTAAAGATTCACTCGCTTTGATTAGCTGTTCCTTTTTGTCATTGAGATCGTGAGCAAGTAACGCAATCGCTTGGGCTTGTGCGGTAACTGCTTGTTCCCGTAACTCAACCTTTTCCTCTCGTTCCTCAAGGTCCAACACTCGCCTTTTTCTGCGAAACCGCTGATCTTCAATTCGGTATTGCAACTTAGTCCAGCCATCAGCAGCGTTTGCAAGAGACTCTAAATCTTGTGGGCTCAATCCCTCACTGTTGCATAACTTGTTAATTGTTGCAGAAACATGTTTTGCCGATTTTTTGTATATCTCTTCAACGTCTTGCGGTACAGGGGAGTTGTTAAAATCAGGTAAACTCTGTTCCAAGGCTGCAAGAGCCCTCTGAACTACGACTGCACGTATTTTCTTGTTCTTCTTTAGAACTCTGGGGTCAAGAGCAGGATCGAATGCCAATGCCTTTTCAGCAATCAGCTTAGCGGCGTCTTTGCCACCCCAATAGACTCTATCTCTTCGCACTCGTGAGGTAATAGTACACCGACTAATACCCGATTCTTTAGCAAGCTCAGTGTGGCCCTTTCGACCTGAGAGTAGCAGCCAGATATTGTCGGTATAGACCTTTTCAATCTGTGTAGTCATTGTGTTCATGCCTGTAGTTTAACACAAAAACCACGAATAAAGGCTGATATCATTACGAAACATTAGAAACAATGCTATATTGCGTTTATGGATTTTCGATTTAGAAACGAATACGAAAAAGAAATGTGCGCTGAGCATATCTGGCTGATTTTCACCAATAGGGAAACTCCCTCAGAAGCCGCGCGAGAAACCATGATCGCTTATCAAACCTTTGAACGATGGCTACGCGTAGTCATTTATAGGCTTGGTGGCGAGCATAATGCAAAATTGGTTGCTGAAAGAGTAATGTCTGGCGAACTTGATTACCCCCTTGATACACTCGATCTCGTAGGCCCAAAGCTCATTCATGACCAAATAACGTTCATTGCAAACAACCTACCTCGCCTCTGCGACGTTACTCTCGAACAAGCTATTCTCAATGCAGCGCAAGCTCTAGTTGAGCGGACACAGTCAATTGTGGATGAAAACACTATGTATGTGACCAACCGCAAGGGCGAGAAAATTCCAATCCCCAAAGGAGGATTGACTACGAAAGACCTACGCTCGGTTCTCAAGATTTTGGAGGAGGCAAAAAGAATCAATCGGTGGAAAAGTTACAGAGTTGCAGAACTAGGAGATAAGGAACAAAAACTTGCTGAACGCGAGGTCCAGATTGCCGAGCGAGAAGCGGAACTGAAGGAAATAGAACTTCGTTTAAAAGAGCAGCAAAGAACCTTTCTCAAAGTAAGTAGAAAAAACACGCAGCTATTAAATAAATTAAGCCGTCAGGTAGGAACTTAATTCATTACCGATATAACGAGACATTACTGCTTTTCTTCCTTATAAAGAACGCATTGCTCAAGTAAAGGTAATGCGTCTTTCTCAGCCAGCTCAATCATCTCCATTTCGCCATCATTATTCTTCTCGGAAACTAAGTTTTCAATAGCAGCACCGATAACACCCAATGCCAAAACCGAATATCCACGGGATTTTCTCGGCCAGATTTTGAAATAACGGTTAGACCCTGGCTCGAAATCAACTTCCAACTCATGACTTCCCATTCCGCCCCAAAGGTCTAACATTAAGTCATGTTTGCCAACACTCACATCCTCATAGTGACAACCACTAAGCGGAAGTTCCACAATGCGTTTTTCATCTAAATGTATCCTCGCATTACCCCCCAAAGCTTTTTCTCCTGGACGAATAAAATGTACTCTGGCTGTCACCTGGTTCAACTCGGGAAGCTGTGTGTAGATTTCACTCATCTTTGGCCCCTTAAGGGCAGTTCCACATCCAGACAAAAGAAGTAGGACCGCAAAAGCCGTAAGGGTTTTTTGGATTCGTTGTTTACTTTTCATTGCTATACCTTTTCCGCTGTTCCGTTTAGTTCAATGATGCATGTGCCAGCAGCAGTTTCAGTGGCGATAGCATGACTGATCAAATATGAATCTCCGCCGTTGTATGTCCAAGTACAGCTAATCCCTGCTGGTGGGTCTCCAGGTACAAACCCTAATGCCCTAAAGCCTGAAGTAGTAATATCGCCTGTGAGGTCTTGCCCGCCTTCAAAGGTGTAAACGACAGATGTATCACTCACACGCTGCACAGTATGAGTGGTAGTGTTTGAGTCTGTAGGTGCAATCCCGCAGTTGTCGCTCGTAGTGAAAAGTTGAACTCTGTAAGTACCGCTTAGTCTATCAGCAGAGAAAACATCCTCACCACCACCACCACCACCACCACCTCCTCCACAAGCAGCCAGAAATACAAGTAATATCGCTATTAGATTCTTCATAATCTCTCCCTCCTTTCCGTAAAAATATTTGCGCGCACACAAACTGTTTATACTATGCCCACACGCAACCTACAAGAAAATAGCCCCAATGAGTAGATTGTAAACAAACAAGGGGGCTTTGATGACTAAAACATTAACCGATCAAATACGTAAGCATATAGAGAATTCCGGATTGAGCGTGTATAGACTCTCTTTAAATTCAGGGGTTGGTCCAAGTGTTCTTAGCCGATTCCTAAACGAAGGCACTGATATGAAGTTATCAACTGCCGATAAAATTGCTAGGACTCTAGGTTTAGAGATTGTCCAAATAAAGACGCCTAAAAATAATAAAGGGTGACTTCCATGAATGCAAAACCTTCAAGTGTGCTTCGTGCAATAATTTGGTAAAACAATCTATGGTTTAATAGATTTTAGCTCACTAATGAAAAATCCTGAGATACTCAAGCATCTTTTGCGTTCATACGCTGAACGAAATGACAATGAATTTCGTCGCGCAGCATTGCAATTGGCAGCTAATGAAAGTCGTAGAGGGTATTCCAGAATCGCTGAAGAACTTCGGGAAATTATTCAATTTTCAATTAGGGACGGTTTCTAATTGAAATATGTGATGTGCTTGACTCCATGAACGCAGTTTAGCACATTCTTCGAGAGTAGATGCGGATAAATAAACGGCTCCGCCTTTTGCGTGCTGGTGTTGAAATTATTCTTGCTTAGAGTATCATAACTTATTGTTAATTGAAGTGCGACATTCCCCCCGGAGGTCTAATATGAAACTCCCACCACTGTGTTTTTCCATTCTGCTTTTTTTTTATTGAGGGAGCGTGACACAGCAAAAACTGGTTTCAGGCAATAATTGAAAGGGATTAGTTATATTCAGGAGGTACATGACATGAAACGAATTTGCTTGATAGGTGATGTAGAGTTCGAAATTACAGACAAAGATTTGCGATACTACGACAAGATAGATGTTGAATTACCTCTACTTTGCCCTGATGAGCGTTGCCGTAGACGGCTTAGTTGGCAAAATATGTCGCAATTATATCGAAGAAAATGTAGTGCCACAGGTAAAGCGATTATTTCTAATATATCTGAGCAGAAGTGCTTTCCTGTTTATGATCAACCATACTGGTGGTCTGATCAATGGGACTTTAGACATTACGGCAGGCCATTTGATTTCTCGAAAACATTTTTTGAAAACTTCTCTCAACTGTTAGATGTCGTTCCTCACCCCAATTTAGGTACCAGCTATATGCTCGATGAGAATTCTGAGTTTACTAATTACGCTGGTAGCAACAAGAATTGCTATTTGATATTTCACGCAGATATGAATCGCGATTGTCTTTACGGTGTGGGGATAAAGAAGTGTAATGATGTCGTTGATTGTTTGCATACTCATAGCTCCGAGTTGTTGTATGAATGTGTAGATTGCCGTAAGTCTTATAATCTTAAGTTCAGTGAGGATTGTGAAAATTGTTTTGATTCATGGTTTCTAAAGAATTGTATTGGATGCAAGAATTGTTTCGGATGCATAAACTTGCGTCAGAAAGAGAGACATATTTTTAATGAACAAGTTTCGCAGAAAGAATATGATAGTTTCTTGCTGGAGTTTCGTTCTGGTAAGCATCTCGTTGTTGAGTCGATGCGTGCTAAGTTTAATGAATTTGTGAAAACCCAACCACATAGAGCCATTCAGGCATATCAAAACGAGAACGTATCGGGAGATCAAATTTTTCGCTGCAAAGATGTTTTTCAAAGCTTCGATATTCAAGAATCTCGTGATATGAAATTCTGCCATCGCATCTACAACGGACCTAATTCCGACTGCTATGATGTAAACGAATACGGGATGCAGATACAAAAGGTGTACGAAGGCTTAGCAATTGGGATTAATGCCCATAATGTTGTCGTTGGTATATTCGTTAACGAACAAGTGTCTGATGTTTATTATTCTATGCATGTGCATCATTCTAAGGATATCTTTGGTTGTATTGGAGCAGTTCGAGGACAATATTGTATTTTAAACAAACAGTATTCAGAGGAAGATTATTTAGATCTAAAGAAAAGGATTATTGCTCATATGCGAAAGACTGGAGAATGGGGAGAGTTTTTTCCTATTGAGCTTTCGCCTTTTGGTTATAATGAAACAGTTGCAAATGAATACTTTCCTTTGTCTAAGCAGGAAGTGTTAGCTCGAGGTTGGAAGTGGAAAGATGATAATAATGCAAATATTAACAGCCAAACTTACGTGATTCCAGATGATATTTCGGAAGTAGGAGATGACATTATTGATCAAGTGCTTATTTGTGAACAATTTGGCAAAAGTTACAAAATCCAAAAAGCTGAGTTAGCTTTTTATCGCAAGATGTGCATTCCCGTTCCTCGCTATGTCCTGTATTCTGCCCGAAAGAACAAGTCCAGAGATGAATACTCCCAATCCTAACAACATGCTCTATCGATAGAAAATGTCCAAATAACGCCAACAATCATTACAAACACCACCACAACGTCAACTCTGCTATAGTCTTTTAGTTCTTCCATCGTTGGAAAAAGATTTATCCCCACCCACAGCAGTGCTCCTGTTGTCGCAATCACTGGAACGAGATTGATTAGAGGAGTTAGCAAGAGAAAAAGAAGCATTAGTGCAGAACATACGATAGCAGTAAAACCTGTTCGTCCTCCTTCTGCAATACCAACGCCACTTTCTACATAGGTTGTAAGGCTTGTGGTTCCAAGTCCCGCCCCAATAACAGTTGCAATTCCATCGACAGAAAGAGTTTCTTTCATACGTGGAAGAGTGCCATCCTCATTTATTATAGATGTGTTACGGGTTAGTCCTATAAACTTAGCCACACTACCATAAAAATCAACTAGAAAAAGAACCAAAATTACATTAAGCAGTTTGATGTTGAAAATGACGCTAAAATCTAATTCCATAATAGCACCTAACATTTCATAAGAAATGCTCTCAGGTTTATCCGTATTACCAAGTCCAAGAAAATTAGCGAGAACTGATGAAATAACTATGCTTACAAGAACGGAACCGGGTATTTTAAACTTACGCAAGAGCAATACTGCAACAACGCCAAAGTATAAAACATACGCTTGTGAAGAAAGAAACACGCCAAAACCACTAAACCTAACTCCTTTGTACTGCAGGATTCCAGCGAGTCTTAACGCAATCAACATGAGGAATACACCAACGCATAAGGAAAGCCCGGACTTCATATTATCTGGAATAGCTTGAATTATTTTGGTTCTAACGTTCACTAGCGTTAAAGTCATAAACAATACACCTGACCAAAACACAGCTCCCAAAGCCTCTTGCCACGAAAAGCCAAGACCAGCAATAACAAAGAATGCTACATAGGAATTCATCTCCATTCCGGGAGCTAAGACAAAAGGCTTCTTAGCCCATACACCCATAAAAAAAGTTGCCAAAAATGACGCAATAATTGTAGCAAAGAGAACAGCCGATTTATTAAAACCACCTTCACTGAGAATAGATGGGTTCACGACAAAGATGTAAGAAAGAGCTAGAAAAGTTGAGATCCCTGCGATTATCTCAGTGCGAAAACTTGTTTCATGTGCTTCAAAATTAAAATAACAGGCAATTTGCCTTAACATTAGTCTTTATTCCTAAATTCCGAGCTGTTTTTACCCACTGCCTGAGGCAAGAAGCCGATCACATAAATACCTAACCCCATTGCCGACTGGTGATTTCTTGTCGTCTTGTCCTGGGTAGTATAGAAAGGAGTAGTGGTCAACTGAAGTAAAAATTAGCTTGTTGGTGGAGACTCTTTTCTGCTTATTTTTGAGGCATTCACAAACTTAGTAGCTATATGTAACCAAGCTCGCTTATTACGCTCGTTGCCAGAAACCCCGTCGACCTTCGGAGGTGGTTCCGGCCATCCGAGGATATTAGCGTGATGAGGTGGGTTGTTGTCATAGTCGACGGTTAAGGATTGAGATTCTATTTCCTTCACTTTAAGTTCTGCGCGAGCCACAATATTAATGTCGTTTTTCTTTTCGAGCTGCTCGTGTGCTACTGCCCAAATTTGAGTATCGTTTAGCCCGTCGGTCATATAGACCGAAAGCGCAAGCGGTAGGTTATTTGGGTTGGGATAAAAAGCATTTACTCTCGCAATATTGGCCGAAGGTTTAAGCTGACTTTTTCGTAGAAACCGAGAGGTAGTGCTAAGAGGTGTTATGTCCATTAACAACAACTAGTGCGATTTAGGAGAATGGGGCACATGAATACTCTCGTTATTAAAATGCTCTGCCGCAATGGTGTAGAATTCATTCGGTAGTGGCGACTCTATTGGCGCGTTTGCGTCTCCTTCCCGTGTTGGGCCGCCTAAGATAAAGGCATAACTAAAATAACCACCACCCAGTATCGAAACAGAAAGAATTTTTCCATCTTCACTGTCCCATTGAAAGGCAATACCACCGCCGGGAAGAGGCATGATATCAGGAAGAGTCACTTCGTGAAGTAGCGATTTAAGGATCTCAGCAGCATCGCGAACGATATCAAATCTTAGGGGCTGATAACCGTCTTCTTTCCCTTCTTTGGCTGCGCAAAGGTTTACAGTCTCCTCAAGTAAACGAGCGGCTGCTATAAACTGCTTTATCCTTTGCCGTTCCGATTCAGCTATTTCATTCAGAGCTGCTTTATCAATGCCAAAAAATTGTTGGAGGATAGGCATAAGCAAGTTATCAGAATTCTGAACGTCTTTGGAGATTGTTGTAACAGCGGCACTTTGGATCATATAGCGTTCCTAGCGGTATCGGTTTAATATATCTTTTTCAAGTGCTTCCCTGAATATTTGATTCTTCCATCTACGTAAATAGTCAAAATCCTGCCAGAGTTGAGCATCGCTTGGGCTTTGAGAATAATTACAAAACACGTCTATGTCGAGGACGTAGGCAGCTTCACCGGTTTTATTTTGAGGAGCTGGGTGAATCACCACGTTTGTTTGATGTCGTTCGTCTTCGCTATGAGCAGTTAGTGTCAGAGAGTAATTATTCAACTTGCCAGATAATGTACCCGACAGCGGGTGAATAGCCGTAAATATTTGAGATAATCTCTGGTTATCTAGCTTTATGTCGTTAATGTATCGTAAGGCTGCCCTGGTAATGGTTGAAGGATTGAAGTAGCTACGGTAGACGTTCCATAGCTCTTTTGCTTCCCCGATAAATTTGGGGAAGGAACTGTAGGGTTGCAATTTATTGAGAGTGAATCCGTCTACGCGAGCCTGAAAAAGAGTGATTCCATCTTCAGACTGTAAGATGAACCCATTCAAGCCGCTGTTCGTAAATCGCGGTACCTCTTTCTCGTTTGCTTGGATTATCCCAGTGAGAACTTGTCTACGTTTCACTACTGGATACTTATCACCGACACTATTCTTTAGACTTGCTTCTAATTCTTCGGGTTTTGGGAGAGTGCTGGCATCTACGTTCGCTCGAATATCTATGAGTGCCTCTCGAATCGGTGGTTTTGAGAGTTTTAGTCCTTTTGAGTCTAGCGTGTTGATTTCATCCATACGTATTATGACGTTTGCTCTTTCTAATTTACTTCTATTATTGCAGAAAAAGCCTCTCAGTGCATGGTTAATCAAGGGCTTGGTGTTACCAATGTGTTACCACAAGTGCCTATCTATGTGCAGGTTTGGCAGCTAACCCCCTGAAAAAACTGGTGCACCCGGAGCGATTCGAACGCCCGACCTACTGGTTCGTAGCCAGTTGCTCTATCCAGCTGAGCTACGGGTGCACATAGGACCAGCACAGCCAAATAGCACCAATATGTATTTAATTCCAGCCGCATTTGTAAAATTGGTTTGCGATTACTGATCGAGGCACTAAAGGTGATGAATTAAGTGCGTAATTTACACGCATTTATGTATGGGTTTAGTGTGATATTGGGCATTATGCTTCTAGTATCACCAAAGCACTTGTTTTATTTTTAGCAATGAGTGATATGAATAGCTGCTAAATGAGTATATAAACTTACTGTAGATCTCTGGCTTGCCGTGGTCTAAATCGAATGGAGAGATGACCGAGAGGCCGATGGTGCTCGCCTGCTAAGCGAGTGTGCGGGAAACCGTACCGAGGGTTCGAATCCCTCTCTCTCCGCCATTTTTATTTGCTGCTAAGCAGCAAATAAAAATGGCGCCCGCCGTAGCCTCTGCTCTGCAGAGCGAAGGAGGGCCATCAGCGTTCACCCTTATGGGATACGGCTGGTGGGCCATTCTACGGTTTTTTGGTAAGCAACGTGGAGAGGTGGCCGAGCGGTTTAAGGCGCTGGTCTTGAAAACCAGAGATTCTTAACGGGGTCCGGGGGTTCGAATCCCTCCCTCTCCGCCATTTTTATTCGCTGTTTAGCAGCAAATGAAACTGGCGCCCGCCGTAGCCTCTGCTTCGCAGAACGAAGCAGGGCAATGACGCAAACGTCCATAACAAGTTGATTCAAAAGTTAGGAGCTGCAGTGAAAATACTTACATCTCTAGCTGACAATCGAAAAAATCACTCTCTCGCATCGACACTAAGAAGAAAACGGTTCGTTCTGTTTCAGTCACTAATTTCAACTATTTCCCGACCCATTCGTATTTTAGACGTAGGTGGAACAGCATCGTTTTGGCAAGCAATGGACTTTGATGATGAAAAAGGAGTCGATATAGTCCTGCTCAATGTTCAGCAGGACCCTGTTGTTAAATCTAATATCCAAAGCGTTGTCGGTGATGCTACGAACATGAAAGAGTTTCGCGACGGGGAATTCGACGTGGTGTTTTCTAATTCGGTTATCGAACATGTCGGGGATTTAGAAGCTCAGAAACAAATGGCTTCTGAGGTAAGAAGAGTGGGGAAGAGATGTTTCGTTCAGACTCCTAATCTGTTTTTTCCACTCGAGCCACATTTTCTTTTCCCGTTTTTTCAGTTTTTGCCCGAGACATTGCAAGTTTTTCTTATTCGCCATTTCCCCCTCGGTTTTTATGGGAAAGTCACTAACCTAGAACATGCGACAGCAGCTGTAAGGTCTATTAGATTACTAGCTCTTGATGAACTAAAGACACTCTTTCCGGGAGCTCAAGTTTATCGAGAGAAGTTTTGCGGATTAACAAAGTCTTTTATTGTCTATGATGGCTGGATAGAACGGGTTTAGAGTTTTTATTGTGGAGTGTCTGTAGTGAAGAAAGAATCGAAGCGATTTCCAGAGGTTTCATGTGATGCGATTGATGAATTAGCAGGTGGCTATCGCGGAGCGCAAATGCTGTTTGCTGCTGTAAGACTCGATTTATTTTCAGTTATAGGCGAAAAGTCAATCGGTGTTCGGGAACTTAAAGGTGTTCTAAAGGTTGATAGTCGAGCCTTGCGAATGCTTTGCGATGGTTTAGTGGGGTTTGGTATTCTCAAAAAAGAAAACAACAAATACAGCAATGAAGAAATTGCCCTCGAATGCCTGACCACCAAATCTCCTTCGTCGAAAATAGCGCTCTTGCACCTTAGTGCACGACAATACGATGGGTGGGGGCAGTTATACGATGTGTTGAAATCCGCAAAGGTGATAGAAAAGCAGAACAAAAACTCAAAGCCACTTGGTGATGCCCATGATTTTGCGCACGCGATGATGGATGTTTCGCGCAAAAGTGCTGTTTCGGCCGCAAATTTGCTCGATTTGTCAGATGTTAAGCAACTTCTCGATGTAGGCGGTGGTCCAGGGTTGTACTCAATTGAGTTTGCGAGGCAGAACCCTGAATTAAATGCTGTTGTTTTTGATACGGAAGAAACGCTTTTAGTGGCGTCTGAGAATATAAGTGAGGCAAGATTAGGGGAGCGAGTTAGCATTTTCTCAGGGGATATATTTGGAAAATATCCCGCAGATAGTTACGATTTTGTGTTTCTGTCTAATGTTGTCCATATGTATTCATTTGAAGACAATATGTCGCTTATCCAAAATTGTGCGAAAGTTCTTCGCCCGGGGGGAAGATTGTGCATAAAGGATTTTGTTTTAGAAAGTGATAGAACTAAACCTCTAGGTGCAGCGGTTTTTTCAATAACTATGTTACTAAATACCAAGGGTGGCGATTGTTACACGCTCGAAGAAATAGAGAGTTGGTTTACAGATGCTGGGCTCAAATTATCCAATGTAGAGGACTTAGCCGGTCAATCAAAGCTGGTTGTCGCTCAGCTATAGTGCTTAACGAAGGTGAGCTAAAGATGATGTGTTAAATCTTCGATTTGATTCGTTAAGCACTATATATTAATGAGTGCCAGAAATAAGCTTTTTGGCAACCTCGAGGTCATTCGTCGGTTGCTTACATGTGTTGTTTTCACAAACGTATATTGTCGTCTTTTCGTTCATTATCCTGCGCCCTCTAAAAACGGCTAGTGCGGAGGTGTCGTCGATTTCTGCTGGTTCACCAAAAGCTATGACCTTATTTGGAAGGTAGCTCTTGTATAGAAACTTTTTCGCCGCGCGGGCAGTTTCGGAATCCAGTTTGCCAACGACTACAATTTCTTTAACTGTGTCGAGGTGGTAATCTAGGGCCAACAGAGCTCGTGCATGGGCAGACGGGTAGGTGGAGATGGCTTCTGACATCGCGCTTAGAAGCTCAAGAGCACGCTTGTTGTAAGATTTTTCAAAAGTAAAATGATAAAGTCGAAGTAGGTTGTGAAATGAAACAGAATTTCCAGAAGGAAGAGCTCCGTCGTTATAATCTTTCTTGCGAATTATAAGGTTAGGGTCGTCAATCGCAGTAAAGAAATAGCCGAAGCCTTTTTCGTCCCAAAATAGCTCGTCTTGCTTCTTCTGGAGTTCTATGGCCCATAACATCCATTGTGTATCGAAGTCCGATTCGTATAGATTAATTAGTGCCTCTATCAAAAAAGCATAGTCGTCTAAGTAACCAGCTACTCCAGACTCGTTATCTCTGTAGCGGCGAAGTAGCTTCTTGTTGCGATATAGGTTGTTCTTGATAAATGAGGCACTTTGCTTTGCCGCGTCGAGGTAATGCTTGTCGTCTAGTAACTGATATCCCTTAGAGAATGCTGAAATCATCAAGCCATTCCATGCCGTGAGCACTTTGTCATCTTTATGAGGTGGGGTTCTTTTACCTCGTGCGGCCAAGAGTTTTGTGTGCGCGCTCTTGATTATTGGATTAGTTTTAGTTGACCACTGTTCAGAGTCAGATAGGGAAATGATATTGTTCTGATGTTCAAAGTTGCCTTCTGTCGTAATTCCATAGACTTTTTTAAAGAGGTTAAACTCATCTTTGTTGAGAGCTGACTTGAATTCGGATTCTTTCCAGACGTAATATTCGCCCTCTTTTTCAACCTCACCTGCATCTTCGGCCGAATAAAAGCCTCCTTTCGTGTCACGCATGTCTCGAATAACGTAGTTGAGGGTTTCTCGAGCAACTTCAGCATACATTTGCTTATTAGTGACCTGCAGTGCTTCTAGGTAAGCTATAGTCAGACCTGCGTTTGAGTAGAGCATTTTTTCAAAATGCGGAACGAGCCATTGTGCGTCTGTGGAGTAGCGGGCGAAGCCGCCGCCAAGGTGGTCGTAGATTCCACCGCGAGCCATCTTTTCTAGTGTTAAGTTGGTGATTTTTAGCGCTTGTGGATTTTGGGTTTTGCGATGGATTCTTAGTAGTAATGATAGGGCTTCGCTCGAAGGAAATTTGGGAGCATTTCCAAATCCACCATCAGTTGAATCAAACGATTGATTAAAGCCAAAAAAAGCCTTTTGAAATATTTCGTCACCTAACGCACGAGCACTATTGGAAGTTGTTGTTTTGGCTATAGCTTCGGTAATTTTAGAGGCCGAAAATAGAATGTCTTTTTGTTTCGTTTTCCAGGCCTTGCTAACTTGCTCAAGTAGACCGATAAATTGTTCCCTGTAGAAAAAAGTTCCTCCGTAAAATGGTTTTCCATCAGGGGTTAGAAAGACACTCATCGGCCAGCCTCCTCGACCAGTAAGCGATGTGACAGCATCCATGTATATTTTGTCGACGTCCGGGCGCTCCTCTCGGTCAACCTTGATGCTAATGAAATTGGCATTTAATACATCAGCTACCTGCTGCATTTCAAATGAGTCCTTTTCCATCACATGGCACCAGTAACAAGTGGAGTAACCAATTGATAGGAAAATAGCCTTGTTTTCCTTTTTTGCCGCGCTAAAAGCATCCTTTCCCCAGGCATACCAGTGAACAGGGTTGTCTTTGTGCTGCAATAAGTATGGGCTCTTTTCTGCGCCGAGGCGGTTTAGCTGCTCGCTTTGTGCTATTTCTTTGTGGATCATGAAGTTTAAAATAAAGACTAGTAATATGCCTGCTAAAGGTGATTTGCTCATATATATCGTCGGAAAAAAGTGGTTTGGGTTGTGTTAATGTAAGTAGAGCTTATAATCACACGATTCGTGGGCAAAAGGAATGATACGGAAAACTTTTTGTGCTGCTATCGATTTTTTTTCTCATTTGAGCTAACTTGTATATTTGGCGGCTGGGTTTCGTGCGAGTAAGTACGCAAACCCGGTCAGGTGCGAGAGCAAGCAGCCGTAGCGTTTTCTTCACTGTGTTACGTTCGTCCGGCCGCCGTTTATTTTCTTTTGTCGATGCGCTTTGAGTCAATTCAGGCAGCGCAATGTTAAAGTATTCTTACCGGATTTATCCTATTTAGTATGTCTTATCTTGTAATTGCTAGGAAATTTAGGCCGCAATCGTTTGATTCGATATCTGGTCAAGAACATGTAACAAAGGCTCTCGCCAATGCCATTGTTATGGAACGCATACCCCATGCTTTGTTGTTTACTGGACCACGTGGGGTTGGAAAGACGAGTTGTGCCAGGGTTTTTGCTAAAGCGCTAAATTGTCAGAATTCACCACACTTTCAGGGAACACTGAAAGAGATTCTAGAGGGCGCGTCTGAAGAGGTAGATGCTCAAAAAGCAAGGACATTAATTGAGCCATGTGGTGAGTGCATTAACTGCAAAGGGATTTCTCAGTCTAGTAGCTTAGCGGTTCGAGAGATTGATGGTGCTTCGAATAACAGTGTCGACAATGTGCGAGAGCTGATTGAATCTCTAAGGTCTCTTCCCCCAGATGGCTCGAAGTATAAGATTTATATTATTGATGAAGTTCATATGCTCTCGACAGCGGCATTTAATGCCTTGTTGAAGAGCTTGGAGGAGCCTCCTCCTAATACCATTTTTGTTTTTGCGACTACTGAACCACATAAGATTCCAGAGACGGTTATCTCGCGATGTCAACGGCATGATTTTCGAGCTTTGTCGGAAGAACTAATTTGCTCTCAGCTTGCGTTTATAGCGCAAAAAGAAAAAGTTAATGTAGCGGATGACGTTATTGCACTAATCGCGCGTAAGGCTCAAGGTGGAATGCGTGACGCTCAGTCGATGTTTGACCGTTTGCTAGCTTTTTCTACGGATGATGTTGATTTACCTACGGCGCAAGCGTTGTTTGGGATTGTCGACAGTGATTTGTTGTTTAGTATTTCTGGAGCTGTTTTTGCTCAAGATGTGAGTCAGTGTTTTGAGAATCTGGCGAGGGCTTTTGCTTTAAGTATAGACATTAAAGCCCTTGTTTCTGATTTTCTAACCCACTGGCGCAATTTGCTTGTTCTTAAGTTAACCATGGAGGGAAAAGCAAATATATCTGACGAGAAACTCTGTAAGATAATAGGTGTCAGTAGCGAGGAGTTAAGTAGGCTACAAGTTCAAGTTGCTGAAAAATCAAGTTTTGATTTGACTCGCTTGTTTGACATTGCTGAGACTACAGCCAATAGGGCACTTGTTAGCAATTATCCCCGTTATGTCTTTGAAGCAGGCCTTGCTAAGATGTCTACGTTAGAATCTCTTAGACCCCTGCCTGAACTTATTTCACGCCTGGAGAGTCTCGAAAAAGGTGGCACTGGCGTTGTTATTAGGCCTTCAGTGGCACCTCAGACTTCTTCTAGTTCTAGTGCAGAGCGAATCAATAAAAAGGATTCAAACAACAGCGTTCCTAAGGAGCAACCTCCAGCTCTTGCGCAACCAGTAACGAGTGTGGAAGAGACGTTTCCCGATGCAGGTAATGCAGAGTTTAATCCCTCGTGGCAGGATTTTGTGTCGCATGTTAAGAGTCGATCCGAGCTAATTCTCTCAGCGCATTTAAGGCGAGTATCTCCCGTTACTTTTAGACTAGGGGAACTGACGCTAGAGGCTGGAAAGTTTGATATAGAGTGTATTAGCGCCAAAGAGTCTCTCGAAGTCTTGAGAGGATGTTTATTTAGTTATTCTCAGCACGAAAGTTGGAAATTAAAATTTGTTCAACACAGTGCTTCCGCTGTTGACAGTGCTTCCGCTGCTAACAGTGGTTCGCCTAAGGCTAATACTGAAGCTAAGCGCGAGCCGGTATTGGTTGAGGGGTCTCTTGTTCACAAAGAGGTGAATAAGGAGAGAGTCAGAGAGTCGAAAATTGATGCAGAAGCTCGAGAGCATCCGTCGGTAAAAGCTGCTTTGTCGACATTTGATGGCAGTAAGATTGAAAAGGTGTCGGTTTTAAAGCCGTAATATATAAGAAAGGAGGAGACAGAAATGGAATTCCCGGGAAATATGCAAGAAATGCTTCAAAAAGCGCAAAAGCTCCAGGCTGATATTGCTAAAATGCAGGAGGACGCTTCTAAAGTAGAAGTTGAAGGCACCTCTGGGGGTGGAATGGTGACGGTGAAGATAAATGGTAAGCACGAGGTCGTGTCACTATCTATTGAGCCAACTGTGGTAAACCCAGATGATATAGAAATGCTGCAGGATTTGATTGTAGCTGCGGTGAATTCTGCTTCTCGTCAAGTAAAAGATCAGATGAAAGCTGAGCTATCGAAAGTGACTGGTGGATTACCTATCCCCGGCATTAATTTGTAGCACGGGTTTTTAGATAGTTACATGCAGAGGTATTTGTATCCAGTGGCTATGAGGGAGCTTGTAAATGAGTTCTCTAAACTTCCTTCCGTCGGCGAAAAAAGCGCGACGCGTCTTGCTTATCATTTGATTTCGACAGGTGGTGCCGAAGCGAATACTCTCGCTCGAGCTCTTGTTGGCGCGTGTGAAAGGATTAAATTGTGTAAAATTTGTTTTGCGCTTACCGAAGAGTCTCATTGCTCTGTATGCTTAGATAGTGGCCGAGAGCGAAATATAATATGTGTTGTAGAAAAGCCCACTGATATTATAGCGCTGGAGCGAAGTGGTCGTTACTCAGGCTTGTATCATGTTCTTCACGGACTGTGGGCACCGCTAAAAGGGGTGTCACCTGATGACATAAAGATTTGCGAATTGTTAAAGCGCATACAGGACTGTGCGGAATTAGAAGAGCCTGAACATAGGGTTAGTGAGCTAATCCTAGCCACAAGCGCAACAGTTGAAGGCGATGCGACGGCTTTATATATTGCAAATTCTGCAGTTGAATTGGATATTGAGGTTACGCGAATTGCTCAAGGGTTACCTAAGGGCGGGGAGTTAGAGTACGCTGACGAAATGACTTTGAGTCATGCTTTAGAGGGCCGTCAGCGGCTTACGTGAGGTAAATATGGTCATTTGTCAGATTTTAAGGGCAGGTTTTGATATTTCAGACGCTGAGCGAGAGCTCAGGAGAAAAAGTTGCTTATTTCGCCATAATACTTCTCTGAGTAATAAAATTTGTTGCTTTCCTGCACTAACGTTCACGGGCTTTGTTCACGTTCTCGCTCGTTCGCGTTTAGCCTCCCGCAGTTATTGAACTCTTACCATAAAATGTGCTAACACCTGATATAATGTTAGAATATCTAGAAAGTGCAACTATCAAAGGTGGAGCCATGAAAAATCTAATTCTCTTACTGATTTTACTTATCCCTTCTCTGACTTTAGCCGATGACCGCCCTGCACGAAAAGCGGGGCTTTGGGAAATACAGACTTCAATGCCTGGCTTACCTATTGCTCAAAAAATGAAGCAGTGTATTGATGCGGCTACGGATGAAGCATTAATGCAAGGTGGTGGTAAGATGGGTGGAAAAATGGGAGCTCAGTGTACCAAGTCAGAGTTTCGCAGAGATGGGGATAGGTTTATTTCCGAAACAGATTGTGCAAGTGGTGGCATTAGAATGATTTCTAAGACAGTCTTTTCAGGAGATTTTAGTTCAAATTATAGCGGTGAAATCGTTACAAAATTTGTTCCACCTGTTGCTGGTATGTCTGAACGGAAAATGAAGATTTCTGCCAGGTGGGTCGGTCCATGTGAAGCAGGTCAAAAACCAGGTGACGTAATAATGCCTAATGGAATGAATATGGATATGGGTTCTTTGAAAATACCAGGAGCTGCGAATTAATAGGTGTTATTGCCGAATTGTGCATACTCTTGTCACCTTCTCCTGTGAGGCGATTGGTTTTGTCGCTCTTCGTGTCTAAGTAGAAAGAGCTTGCGTTCAAGCCCTCCGCGATATCCAGCAAGCTGACCACTGGAGGCGATGACTCTGTGGCAAGGTGTAGCTAGGCAAACAGGATTAGATTTAAGGGCTGTGCCAACGGCGCGATATGCAGCTGGGTTATCAATCTGCTCCGCAAGTTTTCCATAAGAGACAGTAGTTCCGGGCTTGATTCTTCTCGAAGCTCGCCAAACTTTTTCCTGAAAAGCTGAGCCGTCGGTGTCAAGTTTGATGCGTTTTAGTGCCGAAAGATCTCCTCGGAAATAGTTTTGTAGGTGTGTTATCGTGTCAATTAAGATTTTCTTTGCGTCTTCGTCGTATTGGCGTTCTTTTGATTTTTTCCTAAAGGCTGTTTTCTCGAAGCATAAAGTAGTAATGCCCTGTTTTGTCGCTGCTAAGAATATGGTGCCAATAGGTGAAGTGGTAGTTTGTGCAAATTCAGGTGTTTGCATGGGATTCGTTTCACATTGATTGTTTTTTTGTCATAATCTCCATGATTACTTAATAGACAATACTTTCTCCTGAATGACAAGAGACTGAGGAATGCGAATACTTTCCCCTATTGAAATCACTTGTGGATTTCGCTTGTTGTTAGCTTTTGCGATGACTGTCCAATTACGCGGGTTTCCAGTGTACCATTTTGAAATAAGTGAAAGAGTTTCACCTCTGTGACGAACCTTATGCACTAGATACGCGTTAGGTAGACCCTGTTTGCCCTTTCGTTTATCGATTGTGCTCTGATTGTTTTTCTGCGTATTTGCTAATATCTTATGTATTGGCTGTATCTTATGCTTAACACTCAATAACTTCTTTGCGGTGGATGTTAGCGAATTAGTCTTCGTAGTGATTATATCGACATAATCCGTTATTTTGCTATGGAACTCCTTGTTAAAAGAATACAGGAACTTCTTTGTGGTGGATGTTAGCGAATTAGTCTCTGTAGTGACTATATCGACATAGCTTGTTATTTTGCTATGGAATTCCTTGTCGAAAGAATACAGGGCGGCTGCCGTAAGAATTGGCAGCAAAAGACACAGTGAAAAAATAAGATAGATACGTCGGGGGCAATGCTTTCGCCACACGTTGCGTGTTGTCGATAGGGCATTAATTAAAGATTGAGATACTCTTTCGTGTAATGAAGGTGTTAGGTCCCTATCATCGACAACCGTCGGATCGGCATCTTTTTTATGCGTATGTATTAGAGTATGCTTAATTGTAATAGGTGTAGCTATGTGAGAATTATTAGCTGTCGACTCAATACTTTTATTTTCGGGTGCCTTTTGCTTTCTAACTAGCCTTAGTGGCCGGATTACGGCTTTGCTTTTTGGTGCAATGTGTCTTTGAGAGGTTACCTTAGTGTTATCGACTTTTTCTGAACTCAAGGATGATTGCAGTAGAGCGAGTTCGGCCTCCATATCGCCTATTTGTTGATATCGCAAATTCGGATCGCGAGCCATGGCTTTTAGAATAATGTTTTCAAGCGACACAGGGCAATCTTCTCTCAGCTCGTGCGGTGGTTTCGGATCTGATTGAACGCGCTCAATCATACCCTCAACAAAGCGTTTTTCAGTAAATGCAGAAGTTCCTGTTACAATCTGATAGGCCACAACGCCAAGTGCGTAAATATCGGAGCGTGTGTCTAGTTGCCCATACTGGATATACTCTGGACTGAAGTTTTCAAAACTGCCGATGATGGCACCTACTTGGGTAAGTCGCTCGTCCATGTCAGTTCTTGCGATACCGAAATCAGCTATCTTAACTGTCTCATCTTCCGTGACAAGAATGTTTTCCAATTTGAGATCTCGGTGAATAACATTTTGGGCATGGATAACACTAAGGCCAGAACAAATTTGTAGTAGTATGGAAACACATTGTTCGATTTTAAGGGGAGACTCTTTGCTTAGCATTTGTGCCAAATTATGGCCTTCAATGTACTCCAAAACGAGGCCGATTGCGTCGTTGTCAATAAAACAACCCTGAGCCTTAACAACGTTCGGGTGATCGATGCTCAAGGAAAGTTGTATCTCTTTTTCGAAACGCTGAATGATAGACTTATCTTTTATTCGTTCTGTAGCTATCATTTTTAGAACAACTAGCTTCTCTACGCACAGGGTGTCCTTACACAAGAATATCATGTTGGCATTTCGAGCTAATAGGCGTTTGACAACAGTATAACGACCGTCGAATGTGTGCTCTCGTGAATGGGAACCAGTGTCTGTAGATTTTAGTAAGTTAATGGACATAAATAAACCTCCGCCATCGATAGGTGGTGCAAAATCTATACCACATGCTTTAAAGGTAGTTTATTGCCTTGGTACCCTCTTTTAGTTGTAACAAGTATAGAAGTTGGAGATATGCGCAATGTGTCTTACTAAAAGTGGTTCCCATTTCGCCCCTTTTGAGTATAACTCCAGGGCATGAAAATTGCTGATTGGTAAAGGGTGTAATTATTGTCATTAGGCTTAATATATAAGCGGGCGGAATTGCACACTATATTAATATAACTTACGAATAGTCAGGCATCTCTTGCGGGATATGGTTGTTCGTTTATGTAGTTTTTTAGGAGGTTCGTATGTCAATTGTAAAGCCGTTGGTCGCAGGGATAGTAATGACTTTATTTGGTGGATGCTCGGTGTTTATGGCAGCCAATACGGTTGAGGTTCCCGATGAGTCTGTTCTTAAGATTGGTATGTCAAAGGATGTTGTTGAAACTGAGTATAATAACATCGTCTCTGACAAGAAGAGACAACGCGGTGGGTCAGTGGCGACTTATCAATACTTCACTGAGGACGATCCTAGCTATGGTCGAGCTGCAACTTATGCGCTCTTGGATGTAGCAACCCTAGGGCTTGCAGAAATAGCTACTACTCCAGTTGAAGCTCTGCAGGGAAATAGACACACTGTTGTTGTTACGTATGATAGAAACAATCGCGTTGAAAAGATAGAAAAACAGCTAATCAAGGCTATTCTACCTAAGCCAGAAAAGGCACTCGGGATTGAAGATTGAGCTTGTAGAGATAGAGCGACGCAGGAAGTAGGTCTATCTCTACTGATAATGTTCCATTAAGGAACGAAAAACGTATAATCCCCACCATCACTATGCAACTCGCAGTGACGGTGGGGATTCGCCCAGCTAAGTTAGCATAAACCTCACAAGAGTCCTCAGTAACGTTGCGGTAATCTGCTGCTATATATTTCACGTTATTGTGAAGAGTAAAACCCTCAAGTATTTTGATGCACTGACGATATATAAAGGTATACCCTACGACTGATACGGAAGTCGGGTTTATGGTGTGTAGCTAAGGAGTTGTTATTATGGGGATTTCTATTGGTTCTGCTGGTTCTGCGGCTTCGGGCTCTGTTTCTAGTAGTACAAACGTCAATATTCAAAAAAAGGAGTTAGATAACCAAGAAGCCATTGTGGGCAAGGTGCTTGAAGGTGTTGAGGAGAGTTCCGATGTTGTGTCTAGGGAGGCACATAGGACTGGCCATGATTTGAATATTAAGGCGTGAACATATAGTGCTTAACCAAAAAAACTGACTGCAATTATCCAGCAATTGTCAGTTTAGTTTTGCGCGTGTGGTAGCAGTTTCTGAACTTCTTTTTCAAGGCGCGCTCGGTCCCAGTGAAGTTTCTTGTCTATAGCTTCGAATAGGTCAATTCTTTCACTGTTCATGGTTTCATACAGTTCAGCTATTGCTCGAGCACCTCTGCGCTCTTGCACGGCGAGAAAATACATTGAGGCTCTAGAGTAGTCTTCCCCTGTTCCTTTGAATAGAAAATAACCCGGGGTGTCCTGAACAGAACGGTATGCAAGTGCTTTTGTGCGAGTTGTTATAGCACCTGGGTTAAGTGAGCTATCAAAACGCGAAGTGTACATTTCAAACCAAGTTGCAAATCCTTCGGACCTCAAGCGATCTCTGCTGTTAAAGTCTAAAAGTTGATGTTCAACAACATGTCCCATTTCATGAACCAGGGTTTCCGCTAAGTCAGCATCGGCAACACTGCGACGCGAACGAGGAGCGCCGGAGCATCCCGCAGCTACTCTTTGAGCTACTATGTAGATGTTAGCTGGTGGGGTCATCCAGCCAGGATGGCAGCTGCGTTGTAAATACAATGGGATTTGAGTTTCCGGGAGATCTGCATCGAGGAATATTACCTTCCATGGAAGGTCTGTGCTACGCATTCTAATGCGAAAGCCCGCTTGCTGAATAGCTTTCGCGGTGGCATTCGCAGCTGCTGAGAGTGCTTTGTTTGGAGTCCTCCCGAACAGTTTCTCGGCTGTGCGAGGCCAGCGCGCCTCAATGGAACCTAAAGAGGTTGATATGTTAGCCCTGCGCACACTGCCTTCTAGTTCAATTTTGTCAGGACTTGCGAGTTGTCTAAATTGGTCTCTACTTGCACAACGAGCCTCTCGTCGATATTCCCTGGGCACGTCACGTTTGGAGGCTACCTCGATAATTTGCCCTTGCTCTGTCCTATATACGCACATTTCATTTTGGGCGTAGCTCTTGGTCGCAAAAGTGAAGCTAAAGAGTAAAAACCCTGTGATAACAGATACTTGGTAGGTAATTCGCATGTGCCCTTCGCTCGAGTGTATAGGAACGTATTCAAAGAATGTAATGAAAATAGTATTAACGTTATCAACCCTGTCTAATTATAGCCTGTCATTAGTAGGCAGTGCAAACAGTTGCATAAATTTATTAATTAAACACGAAATTGCATTCTTGGGACATCTTGAAAATAATTGCCGAACATATATGTAGTCGCTATTGTCGCACTTCTTAGCGCTACATGCTTGAACGTTGAAAGATTCCACTACGGTTTATTAATGATGAATAAGAAATCATATCGCATTCTAGAGTCTGTTTATGGCTATAAGTCCTTTCGCGGTCAGCAGGAGGAGATAATCGAGCATGTTATCGAAGGTAATGATGCTTTTGTGCTAATGCCAACAGGTGGTGGCAAGTCATTATGTTTTCAAATACCCGCATTGCTTCGTTGCGGAGTTTGTGTAGTGGTTTCTCCGCTTATCGCACTCATGCAAGATCAAGTTCAGACCCTCGTACAACTAGGTGTTCGAGCAGGAGTGTTGAATTCTAGCTTAAGTGCTAGTGAAGCATTCTCTGTCAAAAGTGCTCTAGCAGCAGGGGAACTCGATTTGCTATATGTTGCACCCGAAAGACTTTTGCAGGCGGGTTTTCTTGATTTGCTTTCTAATGTCGATGTTTGTTTGTTTGCAATTGATGAAGCACATTGTGTTTCTCAGTGGGGACATGATTTTAGACCCGAGTATATGCAGCTAAATGTTCTTAGTGAGAAATTCCCAAAAGTACCTCGCATCGCGCTAACAGCGACAGCAGATGAGCCGACCAGACGAGAAATTATTAGTCGTTTAGAGCTACGTAGGGCACGAGTTTTTGTCGGGGGATTTAATCGACCAAATATCAATTATCGAGTTGTCCTTAAGGACAATCCGCGTCAGCAACTTCTTCGTTTTGTTAGTTGTGATTTCCGGGGTGAGTCGGGAATAGTGTATTGCCTGTCTCGAAAAAAAGTTGAAAACACAGCACTTTGGTTGCAGCAACAAGGGATGCGTGCGTTGCCGTATCATGCTGGTTTGAGTAATGAACAGCGAAAAAGAAACCAAGAAGTGTTTTTGCAAAATGAAGGGGTGATTATCGCTGCAACTGTCGCGTTTGGTATGGGGATAGACAAATCTAATGTGCGCTTTGTTGCTCATTTAGATATTCCTAAGAGTGTCGAAGCTTATTATCAAGAAACAGGTCGAGCTGGTAGAGATGGGCTTCCTGCTACGGCATGGATGGCATATGGATTGTCCGATGTCGTTACTATGCGCCAGATGATTAATTCAGGGGACGCAGGAGACGAACGAAAACGAGTTGAAAATTCAAAACTAAATGCTCTTCTGGGGTATGCTGAAACTACTCTTTGTCGAAGGCAAGTATTGTTGAACTATTTTGGCGATGAGCACTCTGGTGATTGTGGTAACTGTGACTGCTGCTTAGAGCCAGTTGATACTTGGGATGGAACCATTGCTGCTCAGCAGGCACTTTCATGTGTGTATAGGACGGGGCAGAGATTTGGAACTGGGTATTTAGTTGATGTGCTTCTTGGTAACGATACAGAGCGTGTCAAAAGTTTTTCACATGATAGGCTAAGCACTTTTGGTGTTGGTAAGGAGTTTTCTAAGCGCACCTGGCTAAGCGTTTTTAGGCAGTTAGTTGCTGCAAGTTATTTAGCTGTCGATGTCGATGGATATGGGGGATTGTATTTAACCCCACAGAGTAAATCAATATTGCGAGCTGAAAACAGAGTTCTACTTCGAAAAGACATAAACGTAGTCGAGAAACGAAGGGTGACAGTCACGAAGACAGATAGAGCAGCAAGGGGGAAAATTGAGCTTAACGACAGCAGTAAGAAGCTTTTTGATGCTCTTAGGAAGAAACGTTTAGCGTTAGCAAAGCAGCAGGGTCTTCCCCCTTATGTGATTTTCCACGATACTACTTTGTTAGAGTTAGCGGCTAAGCGACCAATGACCTTGGATGAAATGAGTGTGATTTTTGGTGTAGGGGAGAGAAAGCTAGCGAGTTATGGCGATGAATTTCTCAACGTAATTAAGGAGGGTAATTAAGGGTGAAAGAACAATTTGTTATGAAAGTAGCAAAACTGGTTATTGCTGCTGCATGGTGTGACAATGAATTGACTGCGGATGAGGTAAATTCCATGAAAGATTTGGTTTTTCATCTACCGGAATTGTCTGCAGAGCACTGGTCACAGCTTGATATCTATATGGAATTTCCTGTTTGTGCTGATGAGAGGGAGCGGTTGCTAACCGATGTTATTCGTTCTATGAGGAGCGCGCGGGATAAGAAGCTTGTTATAGAGCGTATTCGAATGCTTGTAGAGAGTGATGGTGAAATCACTGAGCAAGAGAGAGCGGTCTTAGAGCATATTGAAAATAGTGTTGATGTCGCGGAAGTAAGTTTTTTCTCTCAAGTTTCTAATCTGTTTAGCTCTGCTATAGAGCGCAGGAAAGAGGTGGCTCATTGTGGTATCGATCGCGAAGAGAAAATGGATGATTTTATAAAGAATCGCATTTATTTTCAGTTAGTCACTGAGCTTCAGAAGCAAGATGAACAGATTGTTCTTTCCGATGAACAGGTTAGAAAGTTGTGTTTTGCAGGTGGTTTGATGGCACGTGTCGCGTGGGTCGATTCGAGTATCGAACAGGAGGAGAAGGGTGCGATTGTTTCTGCTCTTGAGGAGCACTGGGGATTGTCTCGTAGTCTTGCCAGTTTAGTCTGTGAAATTAGTATTTCTCGCGTCGTGCGGGATCTTGATTATTATAGGTTAAGCAGAGGGTTTTATGAATGTACTACGGCTATTGAGCGGTGTGATTTTTTGAAGGTTTTATTTCAAATTGCAAATGCTTCCAACAGGACTTCTAATGAGGAAATTGAAGAAATCCGTCACATTGCAAACTCATTAAAGGTCGATCGTCAAGATTTCATATCGGCCAAACAAAGTATTTCGAGTGAGGATAGAAATGGGTTGTAGTGGTGATGTAGCAAGAGTTCAAAAACGGTAGTTATTGAACTCTTGCGTGTTTCTTGCTTAACGTGTTGATATTATTATCACTATTCTGGTAAGCATTATTGTAAAGCCATCTCCCTTTTTAGCCGATATTAAGTATACACAGTGAGTTTTGTAGTTATTTAGGCATTTTGTCGGTGATTAGGGTTTCATGGGTTCACTAAAATTTCGCGCTGCCGCGCAGGGCAGCACAAATAGTCGGAATAATGGGTCTACTGCGGGGAATCAAGTCTCAACTGCTAGTGAGCAGGATGAGACGTCATCTGCATTTCCTACGACGGATTTAACAGCTACCGTTGGTGCGTTTGAAACTCGCATGCTTCGCAAAAAGAAGGAGCGCGAAGCAGCTGACGATATTGCTGGTCAAGCGATAAAGCAGAGACAGGCTCTGTTACTTGAGACTATGATGAACATAAGGCGTTCTCTGACTAAAGTGTCGCGCATTGACCTAGGAGATCGCTTTCATTTTTCTCTTGATTTTGACGATTGGCAAGGCTGGCCTAGGCTTGTTGTGCGACTTCACGATGTCTTGGTGCAAGAGTCAGATTATCCATTTTTCCAAGTACATGCACATGACAGGAACTCAAAGGCCATGGTTGAAGTTGCCGCAGGAGAGGTTTTCGCAGCTGAAAAGATATCTCTTATTAAGCAGGCTGATTTGTTGAGAATGCCTGCTTTACTGAAAAAAAGCGTTAGGATTTATCTTGACCAAGTTGAAACAATTATTTTGGATGCGGAGAGAGGAAGAGATATTGAGCCAGAGACAAGTGAACTAAAGGATAAGGATAATTCTGAGTTTGAGGAAGTGGACAATCAGCCTAAGGATGAGGAGATTTCAGGAGATCTTTTTGCTGAACACAGTGGAGATGACGATATTCTTGAGCAGCTTCCGGAGCTTGATGTCGTGGAGTCACTTGCTGATTCGCCACTGTCTTCTGATTTTCATCGAGAGCCTGAGACTGAGACTAGCTAAGAAAGAATTTCATTACCTCTCTTTCATTAAGTCATCTATCACTTCCTCTAGGTTCACTTGAGATTGACGTTTCCATGCACTCGTCCAGCCCTCGTTCGTAAATCGCTGATTAGCATTTCTAGGTGTGATAGACAATTTTCTCTCTGTTAGACGCAAGCCCAGTTCTCCACCATCGTGCCAAGCTGTAACCTTTTCATTATGAAAAAGTATAAAAGAACTGCCGTAGTGCCATGTTTGCGCGGGAGTGGTAGTGTTTGGCTTCTTCGAATCGGGGGGGCCAAAGTACTTGAGAATATAGTTACTCGTTGCGCCGGGTTTTATAGTGATCTTTTGCAGTGGGGTGGTTTTTGGGTATAGTTGGTCCTTTGAGGGTAGTTTACTTTGTGCGTGAGCTATCGAGAATTGTCGTTCTTGCGCCGTAAGTATAACCATAATTATAACTATAGCTAAGCATACAAGCGATGGCCAGATAGTCATGCTAGTAGTTGTCCAGGAGTTCTCGTTTGTGTTATTAGAGGTTGATTTCAAACAAATGAGCGAAGAGGATTGTCGGTAGAGCATGGCCGAGGATTCCATTCTTAAGTCTTCTATAAACTATTTGAGATATTATACGATTTTGCGCCTTTTATCGCTACATCCTGTTTTTGAAAACTGTCGTAATGAATCTAATCAATGGCTATTTCAGCCAACTACATTTTCATTACTCTCTCATTATGCATTAATCTGCTATTGCTTTGTTTCTGCTCTGTCAATTGGCGCATCTCAATTTGTTGTTGTTACTCTCGTAGTTTACTGGACTGTTTTTCGCCTAAGGTTATTTCTAGCTCGCTTAGGTAGGCAAAGAAGTGAAAAACCTCTTCTAGAGGATAATTCTGTGAAACCCGGAAGTCAAGGTTCTTTTGGTTGGTCTATGCGATTGGCTACTCCAATGGTATATTGGGTGCTTATTTCCTGTGTGTCTACTTTAGTGGGAATCGACTCCATTCGGGCGTTACCAGAAATAGCAAAAACTTCTGTTCAGTTATTGCTACCATTTTGTGTGTTAACTTCTCTTTCGTGTGTCTCAATAAGGCGAGATGTTTTTTTAGGACGAATTAAGGTTTATCTTATTTCTATGGTTGTTAGTCATGTCGTGGCCGCCTGTTATCGAATCATTAATGTTGGTTTTGATGGTGTTTTAACTTCGTCCTTAAAACCTCCTGGTCCAGTGACAGAGTCGGGGCAGCTCGTGCTTGTATTAGCAGCAACGATGGCTCTTCTTTTTCTCGCATTGGAAAAGAAAATTGCAGGAGCAAAGAGTAATGTTTCGGTGCGAAGCGTATTATGCTCCGATAAGATTATCTTTTTATCTGTGTTCGTTGGAATGCTGCTCATTGCTTGGCCTGACGTTTTTGGTTTAGCAAAACTTCCTTTTTCCGCTGTTTTTATTCAAATATCGCTTGTAGCTGTTTTTTTTGGGGTATGTCTTCCGAGGTTTGTTGTTAATTGCACAAAGTTACACAGAGGCCCGGGAGCTTGGAATCGGCTGGACACTGTAGAGTTTAGGCGCCTTATTTGGTTCTTAGCGGCCGTATTGTCTGCGGTTTTTGTTGTGAATCTCAAAAGAGGCCCGTGGTTTGGCTTGTGTTTAGAGTTACTAGTAATTGGCTTATTACTGTCTCGACGTGTCATTTTTATTGCTCTTTCGTTCGTATTTATTGTCGTTTTTTCGTTAGGTCCAGCGCGTTCTAGATTGGAACATCTTTTGGATGATTTTTCGATTAGTGGTGGTAGGCAATACATGTGGACAATTGGTGTAGAGCTTGCTCGGCGTTTCCCTCTGGGTCTTGGACCAGATAATGCTAGTGTGATGCGAGAGCTTGACCCTTCGCTTCCTGAGCTACATCGGCATATGCACAATAATTTATTGAATGTTGCTGTAGAGAGTGGATGGATAGGGATGATTGTTTATTTGTGGTGGATGTATATTGCGGTTGTGATGGGCTTTTTTGCATGGAAGCGGTTGCGAAAGTCTTCGAATAAGCTCGATAGTGAGCGAAGCGTGTTAGCTCTTTTTCTAGCGTGTGCTTTGTTGGGGTGGCAGGCCGCGGGGTTAGTTGAGTATAATTTCGGCGATGGTGAGGTGTGTATGATAGCTTTGTTTTTTATGGGCTTATTGCTAGGGCTTGTGAGCTTTGACGAAGCGCATGGAGTAGAGAAGCTCGAGTCTTCTACTGTGTAGTCTGATAGATGTTTCGTGGGTTTTTAGTGAAGATTCTTTAACTGCCGACGACGCAGAGGAAAGAAGTATAACATTGACTCTTTCCTCTGCGGTTAATTTTGTTTGTGATGGCGTTTGTTTTAGCGAAGAACTTTTGTCCCTTTGCGGCCATCAGCTAGTCGAGTCATCAACAAGATATCCTGATTTAAGATCTCTTCTATCTGAGATACTCCAGATTCAATAGAGGGTATCGCGGACTGGTGTTTGAATTTTTTAACTTTTAATCGCAACGCATCCAAGGTTGCACCTGACTTGGTTTTTAGTGATGCAATGTTTATTGTTACGCCTGTTCGTCGGGACTTGGCGCGATCGAATAGGCTCTTTCGTTTTCCTATTAGCTGCTGGATGTGAGCAAGTTGCTTGCTTAACTTCTTTTTTGCACTATTAACTAGCCGCATGTCTGCAGCTTGAGCAGTTTTGCTGACTTGTGTGGATCTTGTGTGCGAGCGCATGGCTGCTCGTTTAGCAGTGTCGGCAGTAGGATTAGCAAAAAGTGGAGAAGTTACCATTTGTTCTTGCTTTTTTTGTTGTAGGTTCGCAATTTCCTTAGCCTGTTTTAATTCGTGCTCCAGTGAGGCTATTTTGGCTTCTTTTTTCTTGAAAGTAGATTCTAGCTGTGTGTTGCTGTCTCTTGCCGTAGTGTTAGCACCTTTGTTGGGAGATTCGGATAAAGCTTGTCTCAGTTCTGTGATTTGAGTGCGAAGGTACCGAGCACGTCTTGTGCACTCATTAGCGCTTATGGAGTTTTGTTGTCGTGAGTTAACTTGTTGCTCTAGTTGCGCGATTTTTGACTTTAGCGGAGCTGCCATCATTTCACAGCCTGTTTGTTGGTTACCCGCTTGTGTTGCTAAAGTATTAGTTTCTTTTGTTAAGTCTGTAACTTGAAGTTGTGATTTTGTTTTAACTACCCCAGTGTTTTTAAAAGACTCGATAGCGCTTCTTTTGTCGTTTAGTTCTCCTTCTAGTGCAGCTACTTGTCTACGCAAACCATCTACTGTGACTTCAAGTTCTGCCAAATAGTCGGTTATTCTGTATCCGTTTGTATCAGTGCGGTAAGCTCTGCCGTCGTTAAGTCGCCCAATCTTGCTTTGTGAGTCGTGTGGTTCCGCAGATACAAAAGAGGGCATAACTAGAGCTGCTGCTATAAGGATAACGGTCTTAAGGGTGTTTGAGCGCATTATTATAATTTCCAGTTTGTTGTAAATGATATTGTCGCCTAAATTTTCTCAAGTAAAGCACAAAAGAGGGGCTTGACTCAAGTGCCTACTACAATGGAGCTTTGAGTTTTTGTCGAGTTTTTTTACTTTGTTAGTATTAACTATCTAAAATAGCAATAGAAAATTGGTATTAGAATGCTTTTGACATAAGGAGAATATCTTCCGCTTGCACCCATTGACTTACGCTGAAGTTCCTACATGAATTGCCCTTCCAAGGAGCTTTAGCTGTGCTCTATGCCACACCACAACAACCTCAACCCCACAGCAAAAACTCCTTGCTCAAGCCACATAGGTTACGGAACAAACGCTCCAGTCAATGGGTGCAAGCGGAAGATATTCTCAAAAGTTGTAGATAGTGCGAGCATAAACGCAGCATGACTCATGCTCGAAAAAGGAGAAGTAGTTTCAACGTGACTGATGTTGTAATGACTCTGTTTCGTTAGAAAGAAGTTTAGAGTTAGCGGAGTGCAAAAATAACCTTGGTAGCAGTCATCTGGGGGTATTAACCAATCGAAGTTATTACCCTACGCCGAATTATGGAAACACTCATACTGAGGCAGCTAGCCTGACGTGTGTTTGAAAAAAAGGAGTTCAGGCGTAGGGTAGAGCAGCCTCAACATATAAAGATGTCGACGATGCTCTGTCCTATCGCCAGGTATGAACAAAAACAGAATTAGATCGAAAATCGGTGGCCGAATAGCAATGAATGAACCAACATAGACCAAGTCTAGAAAATCACGCCCCCTAAAGTGGAAACAAAAACCTGAAAAGCACTGCCGCTACTCTTAACATATTCGCTCAAAAAAGAGCAAGAGTATGCAAAAAGCAGCAAGCACTAAACTATCTACTGAGTTAACATCATGCTAATGAACAACAACTGAAAGCTCCACTACGTTTAGCAAATTAACAATCTAGTTGCAAGCGGAGCGCAAATCCATGTGGCGGATTTGTATGATTGACGATTTATGTTCTGAAAAGCTAAACATTTTAACCCCCTTACGACTGAACATAACTGCCAAATAGCCTATTTCTCAACTGCTTTTCGAAAGTCTGAGCTTCGTCAGCTGCTTTATATAAGTGATTAGCAAATCTCTATTAGGAGTCCAGATTTGTTCAGCCCTTCGCAAAGTGCCGGTTTCCATTTCCCATTTGGCCATGTTTAGGGGCAATTCACTTAGTAGGCTGGTGAGTGGTTTTTGGCTATTTAGCTCATACGGGTAGCGGCGCTCAATCTCTTTTGCGATCTCTTCGAAGTTTATGCCTTTGCTTTTTAGTTGTACAGTGAGTTTGCTGACCTGGTGCGCATCTTCAATTCTACTAGAGATTTTAAGCAACTCTTGCTGAGCTGCGGAGATTTGCCGTTTTATGAGTTCTTGGGAGTCTAGAAGCGCTGCTATTTCGATTTGTAATGCGTGAGGATATTGGCTCCCTTCTGCTTGAATAAGAGCTGTGATTATAGGTTTGTAGTTTGATATGAAGTAATAGAGGAAGAAAAAGTGCTCGGGGTGTTGCCAGTGAAGTTTTTCAACCGTGCGGGTTAGTAGTTCGAGAAGGCCTAGACGAGTCAGTCTGTAATGGGGCCATTTCTTACTCCTTGTGCGCTTAGCGTGCCCCTCTTGAACCATTTGCTCAACATATCGCGAAATCTGAGTGTTGCTGAGCATGCTACTGATGCTTCCAAGCGTAAATTCCACCCAGTTGCTGAAAAGCTCAATTAAGAATCTGACATCGCGTTGCCTAAAACCCTTTTCGTGGTTTTGAGCATGGGCTGCAATAATGGCTGTTGTTACGAACAGCTCGTAGCGCTTTAGTAGGGCATCTTCGCGCATGTGTTGGAACCTCCAAGCATTTAAGTGCGTTGTTGTGGTATTAGTATGTCACAACGTAACAAATTAAACAATTACGATCTTCCGCTAGTAATCTTAAAATTTGGCCTAAATAAGGTTCCCTAGGCGTGGGTCTGCTTTTGCTGTATCGCCGATGTTACAATGTAACGATATCTGCGTTGCAAATGATCCATGTATGGGTGGACAATGGTTTTGTAGACAGAAGCTCGGCCAACTAAGTTTGCGGGGCGATGATAATGAAAAACCTTTAGGAGAACTCATGATGAGATTACTGCAACGTTGGACAACCACAATTACCGCGAGCTTGAATTCGGCGATAGGTCAACTTGAAAATCACGAAGCGCTTGTTGAGGGGGCGATTAGGGAGATTCAAGAACATGGAGCAAGAGCACGTGTTCAGCTAGCTCGAGTGAAAAGAGATGGAGATAGATTTAGAAAGCGCTTAGTGGAGCTAGCGCAACTGGAAGCTCTGTGGAAAGACAGGGCTATCTCTGTGCATGAGAGTGACAAAGCGAAAGCATTAGGATGCGTCAGAAGGCAGCAGCAAGTGCAGAGAGAAATTGCGCATTTGCAGAGTCAAAGGGATGAACATGAGAAGATTGAAGCTCAGTTAAGTAATGATTTAGCAAACATTCAACAGCGAATTGACGATCTTAAGAGAAAAAAACACCTATATGCCGCTAAACAAGGCCGCCAGCGAGCACTTAACTCAATAGAAATAGACGACCTTGGGCTTATTGGAGAAATAGATGACATTTTTAATCACTGGGAAGACAAATTAGCGAAATACGAATCAGTTGGGGAAAGTAGTCGCGATGCACTGGAAGACGAATTTCGCTCCAGGGAGGAAGAAGTCGAACTCGAGCAAATTTTATCAAAGCTCGTTGAAGCAGAAAAACAATAGCACTTATGAGATGTAATAAGGAGTAATGGTTATGACTATTGGGATGAATAAAGCTAACAAAGGAGCTTTGCAGGAAGAAGTAGAGAGTAGAGTCGAGAATGTTCGTGAATCTGGTGCAAGTATCGCTTTCAAAGAAGCGCAAGTGGAGGCCGAATTAAGCGATGACTCGGGTTCTAGTGTTTACAGGTTTACGAAGTTGCTTCGCGTAATGGGTGCTGCTGTTCTTGTAGCGGCGGCTGCGACATTTTTGATTCAAAGTCGGGGCCCCATGACAAGTGTGGAACGCTATTATAGCTTTTTAGCCTTTGCCGTAGTTGTGTCCATAAGTGGTTTCTTTTGTGGACTTAAGCTAAGGGATGACAAGGCAGCAAGGACGTTGCTCGGAATAGCAACAGGGTTCTTACCGGTTCTTTTTGCGAAAATGGGAGCTCTGGCGTATTCTTTAACTCATCCAGCGCTTGGGGACATGTCAGAAATGCTCATTTATAAAATCGACTCTCCGTCTGATTTTATATTTTTGGGCTTAATATCTTCGGCAGTGCTCGTTCCAATCAGCTATCTTGGGTTTTCAGTACTTACCCGTCCTGTCGCAAAACTAACCACTGCTGTGTTCTTTGTTGTGAATGCGGTTCTGCTCCTTCCTACGCGAGATGCGGATATAGTATCTATTATAGGACTAGTGTTAGTAAGTGTAGTTGCGATTATCGACTATCGTTATTTAAGTCCTCACAGTGTTATGAAAACATGGGAAGGCTTTATCTCTAGATTCTTGCTGTATGTTCCCGCAGGCATCTTGGTTGGTAGAAACATGCTGCTGTATAATACCAGCGCGCTGATGCTTAGTTTAGTTGCACTTGCTGTTGGGATAGAGATGTTTTTTGTAATTCCCCGCTGTTTTAAGAATAACGCTTTGCGCAAGCTATCTCAGCACTTTAGTCTAGTCCCAGTCGCCTTTTCGTGGTTTGTCTTTCATTCTGGTGTTCTCTTAGACGGTCGTATGGAGAGTTACGTGTCGTTTTTCCGTATGAACGAAGGTGGCCCTTTTCGGGTGAGCTTTAGCTTGCCCCTAGCTGTAATAGTTTTTGCAATGTCATTCTTTTCCATAAGTGGGGCAACGAGATACAGGAAATGGGCGGCGCGTTTTGCCGTGCTATCGGTAATTGTTCAGTTAATAGTTGTAGGAGGGGTCGTTTCATCATTGATCTGTATCCTAACGGCTGTGATTGTAACAGCGAGTGCCTTCGTAATGCAGGAGAGGGGGCTTTTGTACTCGGGGGTAAGTTGCTTAGCTCTTGGACTACTATATCATATTAGATTTGCTAGCGAGTTGTTTTCAATGAGTCCGTGGTTCGTGCTTGCCGTTAGTGGTGTCGGGGTCGTGATATTGTCCTCGTATATCGAGCAGCACTATGTGCGTATTATTAGCAGTAGTAAAAGGTTTGCAAGTTTTGTTAATTCATGGACGGAAGCTGCTTAGGAGGTTGCAGTAGTCTTAGTATAGCGGTAGCTATTGTGTTGCGATAATAGCTACCGGCTTCTGGTTCTCAATCCTTTTTAAGACAAATGGCACGCCTATTATGTCGCCATTTGAGTCAAAGGACCACTTTCCAATTGTCTGCAATGACCTTATTTGCATATTCGAGTGCGTTTTTAATGTCTATTCCATACGTCGCTGCATTTCCTGTCAGAGGTGCCGAAATACCGATCTTTATTCGCTCGGTTTTGGCATGATTCTCAGCTAACGCTAGATTAATGTTTAGCGTAGTAATGGCAAGAACGGTTAGGAAAAAGTATTTACTCATGGCTTGGTGGGATATCAAGTTAGTGCAACTGAGGCAAGATATAACGATAAACATTTGTTTTTACAATAGTTTTGCAGCGAAATTCGTTCAAAATCCGATATTCGTGAGCATGTCTCTGATCTACTAGAATCGGGTGTTTTTGCACAATGTTATTGTGCTTTACGTGTGTTTAGTATGCGTGTATAATTAACTTATGTATGTAATTAATAGACAAGCCTTGACTAACGCTTTGCGAGCTAAAGGCTATAAAACTATTAATGAGTTCTGCAAGAGTGTGGGGATACATAGAAATTCGCTTTCTCGCTACCTTTGCGGTGCTCCTGTACTGCCGAAAGTAGTTGAACGTGTTTTTGTAGCACTAAACTCGTCACCTTTAGATTTTCTAGAAGAGAAAATAAGCTCTGTCACAGCTAAAATGGACAAGGACTTAGCTATTTTAGTAGAGAGACTTGTCAAAAAAACCCCATCTATTGGCTTAGTCCTTTTTGGGTCACGAGCAGCAGGGAGCAATAAACCTTACTCAGACTTGGATCTTGGGATCATTGGAAAGGATAAGCTGGGTATCTCAGAATTAGCCGATATGCTCGAGATCGTTGACCAAGAAACTAAAAACTGGCCGTACAGGGTTGATTTAGTAGATCTAGGAAGAGCTTCACCTTCGTTTTTAGCTGAGATTAAAAAGACAGCAAAGTTTTTAGGTGGAAATCCAAGATATTTATAAAGGTTAAACGCAAGGTTTTATCGTTAGTAAGAGCAAGATAAAATAAACATGGCGCAAAACAAAGATAAACTTATAAAAGCGGTAAATGAGCTAGAAGAAGCGATGAAGCTTAGCGAACGAGCACTACAAGAGCATATATTATATGCTGGCATAGCTAAGTGTTTTGAGGTTTGCCTAGAGTATAGCTGGAAGTATCTAAAACGGCTGCTTGATGAAAAAGGCTTAGACATTTATGGACCTAAAGATGTCATTCGCGAAGCAGGTCGTGCTGGGTTAATAGAAGATGTAGACCATTGGATTAAAGCAATCAATATACGCAATTATGCTGTCCACGACTATCTAGGTGTAACTCCCGAGGAATACCTAGATACTATTGCCGCGTTCTTACCTCATTTTAGAAAACTGTGTGTGCCTATGCATGTCGGATAGTTGAGTAGATTGAGGTGTGTTTGGTTTTAATTGTAGCGGTTAATCCCTAGTAAACGTAATTCTAAGTTGGTTTTTCTGAGCTTTTATTGTTATCCTCCGGTTTTTCGATAGATTATTAGCTCTTGTGTGTGTAGGGATATATTATGTCTCGTTCTGTGCTTGTTGTTGATGACGATAATGATACTCGTACAATGATTGACATGATGCTTGTTAATCGCGGATACGTTGTTGAGTGTTTTGCAAGTGGTCAAGAATTGCTGGACAGGCTGGAAACGTTAAAACCTGCTGTGGTGCTGTTGGATGTTATGATGCCTGGGTTAAATGGCTATGACGTTCTTGATCGCATGAAGACAAAGCTCGAAACCAAAAATATCCCCGTCATTATGCTGACAGCGAAAGGGGAGGGGGAAGACATTATTACGGGCTATCAGCATGGAGCCGATTACTATATCCCCAAGCCTTTTACCATAGAGCAGTTGTTATATGGCATAAGTTTATTTGTCGGTGGTTCTACGATCGGCAGGCAATAATGCATTGATGCATGAAATTTCCGAAAGCACGCTACTTTTATGTCCTTATCTAGGGGCTGCATCAATGTCGTGGTTTTGCAAGGGGATATAAATTATGTCGTGTTTTGTTGCTTTTGAGGGAGTCGAGGGGGCTGGTAAGTCGACACTGCAGGCTCGTTTAGTTCAGCCACTTAGTTTGCTTGTTGATGAAGTGGTGGTTACAAGAGAACCGGGGGCAACGACCTTGGGTAGTAACTTGAGGGAGTTACTGTTAAATCCAGATAATAAGTGTATAGATAGTCTTGCTGAGCTTATGCTGTTTGCCGCCGATCGCGCGCAGCACTTAGCTGAAGTTATTCGTCCAGCGTTAGGCAGAGGCGCTACTGTGCTTTGTGACCGTTATATTCATTCTACAATTGCCTATCAGGGATACGGTCGTGGTTTAGATATGAAGCAGTTGGAGTTTCTAAATACTTTAGTTACAAAAGGCTTAAAGCCGGATTTAGTTTTGCTACTGGATTTAGACCCAGCAGTTGGTCTTACTCGTGTTGCGCAACGCGGTAATAAATCTACAGGCGCGAAAAGCTTCGATAATGAAATCAAGGGCGTTACAGAGAAACAGGAGATAGGTATTGTACATGATCGATTTGAGCAACACGATTTGAAATTTCATCATGCGGTTCGAAATGGTTTTCTGGAATTGGCTAAGGACAAAAGTAATAAATTTGTTGTTATCGACGCAAGTGAACGCTTCGATGAAGTTGTAGGTAAGGCATTATTTGCCATAAAGGAGCACGTAAAGGAGCACGTAAAGGAGCAATGTTAGCTCAATGACTCATTCTGACACAGTTTCCTATATGAACAATATAGTGGGTCATAAGCCTACTATAAAAATCCTACGTCAAGCTTTATGTAATGCTCGCTTGCCTCATGCATTACTGTTTAGTGGCCCACCTGCTGTCGGTAAACAAACGGCAGCAAGAGCTTTTGCTGCTGATTGTGTTATGGCATTTGGTGATAAGTCTATGGATTTAGAATACAAGTCTAACTTTGAAAAACTTTTTAAAGCAGGCAATTACCCAGATTTTCATAGCTTGTCTGTCCAGGAGGGAAAGAAGGATATTTCAGTAGAACAGGTTAGGGTTCTTTGTCAGGAATTACAGCTCAAATCATATTATTCGAGTCGCAAGGTGGCTGTTATCAATAACGCTCATCGTATGTCTATTGCCGCTTGTAACTCACTACTGATGACATTAGAGGAGCCTCCACCAGAGACCTACATTATTTTGGTATCTGAAGCATCGCATCGTTTGCCTCAGACGATTGTATCGCGTTGTCAGGTTGTGCATTTTGGTTATTTGGCTCTTGATAGTGTTCGAAATATTCTCACCTCTTTGTTGCAAGAGTGCCGTGTCAATCAGAGCCTAGTAGGTCTAGTAGAACGACTTGCCAAGATAACTGACGGGACATTAGCACCGCTTTGTTTGGAAGAGTTTATAGACCCAAAGACGTTAGGGATATCGGATTTGAGTGGCCTTGAGAAACATCTTTCCAATATTGATGTTAAGAGCGGACATTTACATAGGCAGCTTATGCAATTCAGTACAGGAACCGATAGTGCTGTTTCGCTTGCCTCTAGTTTTGCAAAGGACAAGGATATCAGTGATATTTTATGGCCAATGTTGCGCAAGTTTGTTCGACGTAATTTGATGCATTCTTCATATGAAGCGCTTCCGAAGTGGGCTGATTCGCTCGTAAGATTGCTCGAGGCAGAGAAGCTCGTAAAGGAGCGGAATGCAAATTTAGACTTGCAGCTTAGCTCATTATTGTTGGATATGGTAGAAGCGCGTAAAAGCGCTTAGTTTATAGACCCTGATATACGGATGTTGAAATTGTGACTGCCTCAAATACAATCGAAAGTAATAGCGATGAAAAACAACGTTATTATGTAACGACGCCAATTTACTATGCCAATGGTCATCCTCATTTAGGAAACACTTACTCAACAACCCTTGCCGATAGTTTAACTCGTTTTTATAGATTCCTCGGGCGAGAAACGTTTTTTTTAACTGGTACGGATGAGCACGGGGACAAGGTTTTTCAAACGGCCACTGAAGCAAATAAGACACCACTTGAGTTTACTACAGAGGTTAGCGATTTATTTAAAAGAACGTGGAAAGAACTCGGATTGGAATATTCTCGTTTTATTCGCACGACTGAGCCTGAGCATAAGCGCATAGTCCAATCTATTCTTTCTAGGATTTACGAAAAAGGTGATATTTATTTCGGAGATTACGGTGGGCTTTACTGTGTTGGGTGCGAGAGGTTTCTTACAGACAAAGAGCTTGTAGATGGTAATTGTCCCGATCACCAAACACCACCGACTTATGTGAAGGAGAAGAATTATTTCTTTCGTATGTCGAAGTATCAGGATCGCTTGAGGGAGCACATCACCAATGTTGCCCCAGATTTTATACGTCCGGCTCGCTATCGCAATGAGGTTCTTGCGTTACTGAGAGAGCCACTTGAAGATTTGTGCATTTCGCGTCCAAAATCGCGTTTAACGTGGGGAATAGAACTACCCTTTGATACGGATTATGTCACGTATGTCTGGTTTGATGCTTTAATCAACTATTTATCCGGTATCGACTATCCAGACGGGGAGAATTTTAACAAATTCTGGCCCGTCTCTGAGCACATTACAGCTAAGGATATAGTAAAGCCACACGGTGTGTTTTGGCCGACTATGTTGATGGCCGCTGATATTCCCTTATGTAAGCACTTAAATGTTCATGGATATTGGATTACTCCAACTGGAAAGATGTCAAAAAGTTTAGGTAATGTTGTCGATCCGGTAGAGATAAAAAACAGGTTTGGAATGGATGTGTTTCGCTATTATGTTTTGCGCGAAATGGTTTTTGGTCTCGATGGGACGTTTAGCGGAGAGTCTCTGGAGATTCGCTATAATGCCGACCTTGCAAATAACCTTGGTAATTTGGTTAGCCGCACTCTTGCGATGGTGCACAGGTATCGACAAGGTTATGTGCCAGCGCCGAGTTTGGAGGAAAAGCAAGATATTGAGCTTAGGGACGCTGCGCTTGATTGTATTAATCGAGTAAAGGGCAGTGTTGATTCAATGGAGCTTCACCGGGCATTAGAGCATGTCTGGGCGTTTATTGATGCTGTGAATGTTTATATCGATCGAACTAAACCTTGGGTTCTTGCTAAGAGTGAAGAGGACCCCGAGATTAAGCAAAAGCTAGATAATACGCTCTATTTTCAGCTCGAATCCATTAGGATTATCTCTGGGATACTGACAGCGTTTCTTCCTGAAACTTCAGTAAAAATTCTCGGGTTTCTTGGCTTTAAGGGGGATAAGTTAGCAGAGCAGCAACGAGTAGAAGCAGTGAGTGCCTGGGGTCAACTTGTTCCCGGTTCGGTTATTGAAAAGGGAGAAGCACTTTTTCCTCGTTTAGATGTGAAGAAAAGAAATGTGCAAGATAGTAATAGTAATGCAACCAAAAAGGAAGTTAAGAAGAAGATGGATAAAGCGTCAAGTGAGCCAGTTTCTGATATAATTGTTTATGATGATTTTGCAAAGGTTCATTTGCGAGTGGGGCAGGTATTAGAGGCGCAAGCGGTAGAGAAATCAGACAAGTTGATAAAACTTCGTGTTGATGTTGGCGAGGAGTCGGGAGCCAGGCAAATTGTTGCTGGTATTGGAAAGCATTACAAAGCAGATGAACTGATTGGGCGCAAGGTGGCGGTGGTGACAAATCTAAAGCCGAGAAAGCTTATGGGTATAGAAAGTCAGGGGATGTTACTAGCGGCTTCTGATGCAGGTGGTATTTTAAATCTCCTTCAAATTGGAGATTCTGTTTCACCTGGGACTGTGATTAGTTAGTTTTTCCGGACGGACTATAATATGGAACTAATTGATACACATTGTCACCTCACTACTTACAAAGACAGTGATTTGCCCGAAATTATTTCAAATGCAAAAGAATGTGGCGTTAATAAATTTATATGCGTTGGGGCTAGTGATGGCATAGAGTCCGCTCGTTTAGCTGTGCAGTTAGCCAATAGTCACGATAATATATGGGCGAGTGTTGGGGTTCATCCTCACGATGCACAGGAGTATGTAGATATTGCTGAGCTTGAGGAGCTTGCCGACGAGAAAAGAGTTGTAGCTATTGGTGAAACCGGGCTTGATTTTTTTCGCGATTGGGCCCCAAAGAATAGACAGCTACAATTGTTTAGAAATACTATCGCATTTGCGAAGAATTTTCATAAACCACTTATCATTCATTGTCGCGAAGCTCAGGAGGACACGTTTGCCATTTTGGAGCAGCAGAAGGCTTGGAATGTCGGAGGAGTTTTTCACTGCTATGCCGGTGATGCAACTTTTGCCGAGAGACTTCGTGATATTGATTTCAAAGTATCTTTTACAGGCAATATTACCTTCAAAAAAGCACAAGAGTTGCGAGATGTTGTAAAGAGTGTTCCTTTGTCACACATGATGCTTGAGACAGATACTCCTTATATGGCACCAGAGCCATTTCGAGGAAAACCGAGTGAACCCATGCACGTTTATCAGATTGCCCTTAAGGTTGCTGAGCTAAAGGGATTAAAGTTAGAAGAAGTAGCGCGTGTTACGACTAATAATGCTATGAAATTTTTCGGGATTGGCTGTTAGGGGGACAGGTATATGTTTAGCAAAGATGAAAGTTTTCTTACTACTACTTTAGATGCTGCGATTGGTTGGTGTCGTAAATATTCACTATTCCCCTATCCATTTGTAACTGCGTGTTGTGGCATGGAGTTTATGGCGGTTAGTTGCTCGCATTACGATACAGATCGCTTTGGTGCCGCTCTTCCGCGTTTTACTCCACGTCAGGCGGATTTGCTTTGGGTTGTAGGAACGATTACGCATAAACAGGCTCCTGTATTAGTTCGCGTTTATGAGCAAATGACCGAGCCAAAGTGGGTGATAGCATTTGGTGCATGTGCCGCCTCTGGTGGTTTTTATGACAACTACGCAACTGTTGCAGGTGTAGATAAGCTGGTTCCAGTGGACATGTACATTCCTGGTTGTCCGCCGAGGCCAGAAACTATTATCGACGCTCTTATCAAGCTACAACGCGATATCCACTGCTCTAAGCAACCGCTAATACCTGGCGATGAGACTAGCCATTCTGATTTGATATCGACCTACAAGCCGCGAAGTGGTGAGGTTGAGGTGTGAAAGGGGATTCGAGTGAATTAATCTGATAAATTTTGCATAATATGTGATAGATACGTACATACTCTTCAGATTTCTACAGATAGTGACAGTAATTGTAATTTGTCTCATTGTTGGTGACAATAAATGTCACCCGTCTTTGTTTCCTTACCGTCGAAGTGACGGCCCTCCTCTTTTTCCTTAGTTATTTTAAGTAGATAACCTCATTTGGGTTTCGCCTCTTGTCCTGGCACATAATGTGCGATGTTACGTAGCATATAGTCGTAGCTAGGCGTCGGAGGAATTATGAAAGAACGTAGTTTTCTTAATGAAGTTGGTGCTGGACTCCTTGAGCTCATTGCCTCACTCGGATTGGCTAGTATCGTAATGGGGTGGGGAGCTGCCAATCTAAGTTCTCTTGAAGACCCTCTTCAGGATAGTTCTTCAGCGTTAGTTGGCTTTCTAAAGCAAAATCGGGCACGAGCTGTGTCTACAACCTCTGCTTACAGAGTTTATCCAGCCTCTTCTACAAGCATCGTGGTAGAAAGTGCAATAAGTTGTAATTCAGCCGTTTTTCAACCGGAGCCCACTCTATCTCTTACGTTGCCACTTGGTGCCTTTCTTCAGGATACTACTTGGTCAGTTTGTTTTTCTTCTCGTGGGCTAGCTGATAGCAGTCCATATATCGATTTAGCTGATGGTTTGGGTCGAGTTAAAAGTGTTGAGGTCTATCTTGGAGGTGCCGTGAGGCTTGTTTGATGGCTAATAGAGGTTTTACATTAATAGAAGTCATGATATCCGTCGGAATATTCGGCGTTGTTATGGGCAGTATGGTTCCAGTTTTCTTAAGCTATGTTAGGTATAATAGTCAAAGTGAATTGCGAACGGCAGCAATCTTAGCCTCTGCGCGTACTCTAGATGAACTTCGTTTACAGGACCCACATAATCTTCCTTCATCTGGCCACACAGGACCAATTGATGTTGCCGTTGATGGTAGAACATTTCAGGTAATTACATTCTATTGTGAAAATGCGACATTTTGTGCATCAGCTAATAATCGTCATTTGAGAGCACAAGTGAACTATAAGAACATTGAGATATACAATGTCGAAACTGTTTTTACTCAACTCAGATAGTGGTTTTACGCTTATTGAGCTTATGGTTTCCTCAACACTTGGGATGATGGTGGTGGGGCTCGTTATTGGAATAGCTACATCAAATCGTAATCTATATCAGCATGATCTAGTGCGAACTAGTCTCAATCAGAATCTTCGTGGTGCCATGGAAATAATTGAGGCAAACGGACGAGAAGCTGGTGAGAATTTAAGCGATAAATTTGAAGCTATTGTGTTAACGGATGGAGGGACAGGTGTTTCAGATGAACTTACGCTCAGACGTAATCTGGTGGGTGAGGTTCTGAAAGTTTGTCAGGCAATAGTTGCGGGAAGTTCTGTAAATACTATTACCTTTGCCGATGCTAGTACAACTGCTGGTTGTGCCCATACGGATAATGTCTTTAGTTATTCGACTTGGCAGAGCTATCGAGTTAGTGAAGGAGGGCTTGTTAGGGCGTATATTTACAATCAGGCGACAAGAGAGGGTGAGTTTTTTGAATATGATAGTGAAGTGGATACTGGAACAGAACTATACATACACAGGACCGGTGGTTCATGGCAATATGACTATCCAGTAGCTTCCTCAGCGGTTTATCTTTTGGAAGAGTGGCACTTTAGTCTCGTAACTATAGCGGGAGGAGATAAAGTTTTGGAGGTGATTGAAAATGACGATTCGAGCAATCCTCTAAATGTGGTATATGGACTTACTGATTTTCAAGTAAAGGCCATTATGGAAGATGGGACGATTAAGGACGAGTTATTGGCAACAGATAGTTGGATTGATTTGCGGTCAATAGAAGTAAGTATTGCTGGGTCTGATATGTGGCGAGACAAGGTAATTGATAAAACGCTCACAGGTCGATTTTTCCCACGTAATATCCTTTCAAATTAGTGATTTAGCTATGAGGCTTTAGAGAAAAATGAAATCACAAAGTATGACAAAAGAGAGTGGATTTGTTTTGATTTCAACGATTTTGTTAATATCAGTTCTTCTGGCAATGCTTGGGGCATACTTTACTACTTCTCGAATAGAACTGGCAAGCACACGCTCGAGGCATGAAAGTAACACAGGTTTTTATGTAGCTGAAGCAGGTTTGAATTTACGAGCTGAGGGAATACGGCAGACATTTGTTGGATATAATAGGCCTGCTGGAACAAGTCCGTTGGTAAGTGATGCTTGTGTGGGGGGTAATGTAGGAAGTGGAGATTTTGAGTGCGATACTTTTAAAATTGGAAAACACTGGGCGACTACTTATATAGTTGAGGATGCGAGTAACCCCATTATTACTACCATTCCCCCAGGAGAGCGTTATCAGAATCTCAATGCACAAGAGTACCGATATACGGTTCGTTCAGTTGCTAAAAATGCTGAAGGCAAATCGGAAGCCATCTTGGATCTGCGATTTAAGAGTCGATTAGTTCCACTTTTTCAATTTATTGCGTTTTACAACAAAGATTTAGAGATTGCTCCTGGGCCTGTTATGAATCTTACAGGCCCCATACACACAAACGGTGACCTATACTTAAACGCGAAGACAGCCTTGAATTTCGCTGGTCAGGTTACAGCAGCAAGAAGTTTATATCGAGGACGTAAAAGTAACAAATCTTGCAAATCTAAGCCGGTTACAGTTCTAGATCCCATTAATCCATTGTCGCTTATCCCAAGTTGTTCTTCTAGGGTATTAGTTAGGGATAGTGACATTGAGCCTTATAATGGAATGATTCAGATGGGTTTCTCACCACTTACTGTTCCAGAACCGGAAGCTCTTGACGCAGACCCTGGACGAATCTATTGGGATAAAGCTGATTTGCGCGTTGTGCTTGAACTCGATCCAAGCAATGTCCCCGTGGGGATTGAGGTTCGCAAGAGCAACGATACTATTGATTCAACGAAGACAGCAAATCTAGACAGTTGTTCGGGAATTATTGGGGGAAAGGTAGTTGGTACGACCAATAGTTTTTACAACCATCGAGAAGGTAAGCTTATTCGAATGCTTGAGATAGATATGATAGGTTTGCTTAATTGTATAGATAATCGGAGTTTGTTTGGAGCTGTTGGGCTTGATGATGACAGTGAGGGGGGAATAGTATTTCATTTTACAGTCAAAGGTCCTGATTCTGCGAATGTGTCAAACAATTACGGTGTTCGAATTCGAAACGCAGATGAACTTCAAGCAAGTGTTGCTGCTCCAGATGTCAAAGGAATGACTGTTGTGACGGATCAGGCGGTGTACACTCATGGTCATTATAACCGAACTAACAAGATTCCCGCTGCGATACTAGCTGATTCGTTCAATGTCTTATCTGTGAATTGGAATTTGGATGATGCGGCGAGTCTTAAATCGAATACTAGTGCGAGAGTAGCATCGGATACTACAATTTATTCGGCCATTTTAGCTGCCACTGACACTACAGGTGGTGTTGAGGGTAGTGGGGGGCAAGGAGGTGGATATAATGGAGGGCTTGAGAACTATCCTCGGCTTCACGAGAAGTGGAGTGGTAAGACTCTTACTTACTTAGGTTCCTTTGTCAGTTTGAATAGTTCACGTCATGTAACTGGAGCGTGGAAATACGGCAACCCGCAATATAAAGCTCCAAAGCGAAATTGGGACTATGATACGGATTTTAATGATGCCGCAAATTTACCACCTCTAACGCCTCGTTTTGTTTATTTAAGGCAAGAGTTGTTCGTTAGAGATTGGGAGCAATAATTTTGAATAATTGTAATAATTCACGCTATTGTTACCGATTTGATGGAGATTTTTTACTCCCGTGAACGCTTACAGCGTTAATGAATCACTCTAGAACCAATATCCCGCTCATCGTTCTCTTGTTTTGGTCCAATGAATGTATTGATATATGCCATGGCAACTAATGTTGCGGGATATAGTAGCCAACGCATATAGGGAAGTTCCTCTGCTCCCAATCTAGCTGATGCTAGGTAGTTTTCTACAAGAGTAATGTCGAGAAGAACTGATACTGCAACTGTCATTAAGCAGAAAAAACCTTGAACAAAATACTCTTTTATATCTTCTTGGCCTGGTCGGTTTGTTAGTTTCTTAATATATGCCCATGTGCCGAGAGTTAGAAAACAAAGCGGTAAAAGTAGCCATACAAAGTAACGAGGTTCCATGAGTTCCATTATTTAGGTAATCTCCAGTAAGTTTTCTTTTTTAGCTAAGTGGTATGATTTAAGCACTTTCTTTACGTATGCTTTAGTCTGTGGAAATGGTGGTATGCCGCCGTATTTTTTTACCTGCGACGGTCCTGCGTTGTAGGCTGCCAGTGCTAACTGGTGGTTGCCGTTAAAGCGTTTCAGCATTTTTTGGAGGTAGCGTGTGCCAGCTCTAATGTTTTCTCTTGGCTCGTAGGGATTTGTTGCGCCGAATTCAGCAGCGGTGCTTGGCATTAACTGCATCAAGCCAATAGCTCCTCGATTTGAATGGGCCAAGGGATTAAAGTTCGATTCAACTGAAATGACGGACCATATGAGTTCTGGTGGTACGTTATAATCATTGCTGGCTTCAATAACTAGAGTTTTAATGTCGTCCTTGGTTAATTTCGGCGAAGAAGAATCAATAGTTATATTTGATTTTATTGTTGTGTCGTTTGGAGGGGTGTGGTTTTTCCACAATGATTCTAATTCAGCCATTATTGCTTTTGGATTGTATATTGCCATTACCGAAATAGTCGCAGCGCTTAGGGTTATGATGACAATTGTAGCTAACTTTCGGCTCAAAGATGACATCTCAACGGCGCGTCTGTTAAATCTACCAGGTGTATTGTGCGATAAAGTACTCACTCTATTTAAGTCGTAAGAATGGAGGTGATTCTTTAGAATGTAGTGCCTACGGAGCTGTCGGCGGCATATGTGGCAATTTCGAACTACGGCGGCAATAAACGGTTGGATTCTGTAAACTCCTGGAATTGCTAGTAAATAATCTCCACACTAATCCTAATTATCTCATTTGCGTTACCCGTATCTGAGTCTTTCCTGCCCAAAACTCCAAAAAACCCTTGAAATGTGAAAGATAAGAAAAGCCAATTAGCACCAAGTGTGAGATAGTTGGGACGGTATTTGAAGTCAGTGTCCTGAATGTCTCATAGTGGGTAATAAATCGTGGTTTTCTCAAAATGTTTACGTAGCGTTTTCCGCAAACATCGTATTGCGTCTCTTTCGGAGCTAAGAGATGCAATGGAAGGTAGATCTCGCGCAAGTATTTTTCGTGATCTGAACAAGGAAGGTTATTTTTCAAGCTATAGCCATAGTGGCAAATATTTCACACTTCAGGATATCCCTAATTTTGATCCCAACGGGCTATGGCATTATAGGAAAGTTAGCTTTTCTCAACATGGAACTTTAAAGCAAACGGTCATGCACTTAGTGGAATCTTCTAGCACTGGTTTTGTGCATTCAGAATTACAAGAGTTACTGAGTGTCCGAGTTCACAATGTTTTATTTGAGCTAGTTAGATTAGGTTTGCTTTCTAGAGAGCAGAGAGAACATCGTTTTATATATGTGAGCAAAGCAAAAGACAAAGCAAATAAGCAGCTTGCTGAGCGTGTTAGGTTGAGTGAACTAAAGATATCTGCAGTGGAAGATTTGCAAGGCGAGATGGTTATTGAGGTACTAGCTGAAGTTATTCGCCAAAGTTGTATGAAAGTTAACATTTCTGATGTAGTAAGTGGAGTAACGAAACGTGGTAAGAAAGTTACATCGGAGCAGGTTAAAAAAGTTTTTGTGTTCTATGATGTAAAAAAAAGACTAGTTTTGAGTTAATAAATCAGCTAACAAGGTGCATTGATAATTTGCTAGATAAAGTTGATACGTCGAATGTTTTTCCTGAGCATCCTTTGATAAGCTTTAAACCGATGCGGTCTCAATGTATATGCGGCAGGACACTTAGTGTCGCAAAAACAAGAGCCAAAACTGTAGCGACAATGGAAATAGGTGAATTCATCGCTCATGAAACATTATTACGCTGCAAGACATGCGCTACTCAATATGATTCAGAGGAGTTGCAAAGTCTTGTTCCTCATAGATGTAAATTCGGATTTAATGTAATTGTAGAAATTGGCAAGGCGCTGTTTCTTCGTCATCAAAATGAAACTGAAACACAACAGGAACTCAGAGCTAAGAATATTCGCATCTCCATACGAGAGATTGGCTATCTTGCGCAGAAGTTTATAGTTTACCTAGCACTTGCTCATAAAGAGAGCCAAGGTGAAATCAAGAAGCTTCTTAACAGAAACGGTGGTTACTTACTTCACTTAGACTCAACTGTAGAAGGCAATAGTCCTCATTTAATGACAGCACTGGATGAAATTGCAGAAATAGTGCTTGGTAATATCAAAATACCTTCTGAGAATCGTGATGACATTATTCCGTTTCTAAGAGACGTTAAGGAATCTTACGGTGTCCCTATCGCAATCACACGTGACATGTCAGCTGCAATTGGTTCGGCGGTTGAAGAAGTATTTCCTGGGGTGAAAAATTTCATTTGTCATTACCATTTCTTGAGGGATATTGGGAAAGATCTTTTTGGCGGAGATTATGCTGCGTTGAGGAATAGTTTCAAAAACAAACACATTAGAACGTCTCTTTCCGAATTGGCAAAACAATTAAGAAACAAGATTGCTAATAAACCAGAGTTGCAAATGTTATTGGAAAATTATTTGGACAATACGGAAGATGGCACTCCTGAGATAGAATTACCGCCAATTATTTTGGCTTATACTTTTGTCCTTTGGATTTTAGATGCAAAAAACGAGTGCATAGGGCATGGGTTTCCATTCGACCGAGTCTATTTGGTGTATTATCAAAGGATAAAAATCGTCCATAAAGCAATTAACTCAATGAGACTACTTCGAGCTGGAGAGCCGGCTGTTGCAAAACTCAATGATATTCTTCGCAAGATCTTGCATGACTATGAATCTAAACGAATTGTTGCAAGCTTAGAGGAAAAAGCTGCTTTCTTTGATCGTTTGCGAGATGCTATGAAAATCGCATGTAAAGACAATAAAGATTCGCTTAATGACGATGGAGAAAATGTGAAGATGACGCACCTTGAGTCCAAGGTTAAACAATTTCGCAATGACACTGTGATCATTGAAAAAGCTTCTTCTAATCTACGTTATAAAAACATGCTTAAACAAATTGATAAATATTGGGACAAACTCTTTGCTGATCCTATCTTGGTAGCTTCCCCCAATGGAAAGATACTCATTCACCCACAAAGAACTAACAATATTCTGGAGCGATTTTTTCGAGATATCAAAAAAGACTTCAGAAGAAAAACGGGAACTCATTCTTTGAGTAAAACGCTAAAAGCTATGCTGGCCGATATGCCTTTAGTGAAAAACCTAGCTAACCCTGAATATATGAAGATATTGCTCAATGGAAAAATTTCACTTGAGCAACGCTTTGCTGAAATTGATAACAATATCGTTTGTAAAATGATGAGAGAAAAACAATGTCCCATGGGCAGTATCTCCCCAAAGCTCAAAAAAACTTTGCGATTTGCAAATTTCACACGCAATATAACCAAAAAACCTAAATCCCGACTAGCTGCGTGACTTAATCCAACCGTTTATTGCCGCCGTAGATTTCGAAATGAAAAACTGTAGTGTTGTTGGTGGTTTATGAGGGGTGCCAGTAACTTCACAATAACCCCGGGTGTAGTGCACCTCGTTGAAAAATAAAGCGAATGATTTCAGCATGGTAGAATTTCTTATAAAATCAAACGCCCGGACTTATTGAGTAGTTACAATTAGTTGTAACTGCCCTATAACTGCAGATAATCCGTTTGTGTGACACATTTCTGGTATGAGTTATTTGCGAGCTATCTTGGTGATTTGCCGGAGAAGAGTCGTCGGGAGTCAGCAGTTGGAGAGTCCCCCAAAAGCGAGTGAAATAGAGCAGATAATGACGAAATTCTCATTTGCGGCAGGAGAGGAATTTGTATCGCTGTTTCGTGAGGTGC